>JASCQY010134066.1:0-12901 GCA_030264315.1 Sardinella tawilis
GGCCCCCCCCCCCCCCCCCCCCCCCACACACACACACACACAAACATCATCCAGCCCCTTCTTAATGTAGCCCTTAGTTTTACCCCCCTCCCCCATATGTACTTTATGCAATACAGTATTATGCACTTTATCCTGCCCCTTCCTACCACCACCTCCCCTTTTTTATGCACAATAGGTGGTGAAACGGATTGTTTCACTGCATTCTTTGCATTAGTGATCCATGTGACAAATAAACTTCCTCTTTCACAGCCTGTTAACTACTTTATGTAAAGCTATCTAATGCCATCTACTTTGTATGGTTATGATAATGTGTCCAATGAAATATTAAAACACCTATATTCAATATTCAATTTATTTCTTTATTTATTTTTGGTATAAAAAGAAGTTACAGTCTGTGTGTATGTGTGTGTCTGTGTGTGTTGCTAGGATCATCAAATGTGAGATGTGATGAAGGGAGGTGCTTGACTGATAGATGACAGAAGCCTATAAAGACCTGTGTGTGTGTGAAGGAGAGAGAGAGAGAGTACTACTAGTAGTAGTAGGGGTAGTAGGCCTAGTAGAAATATACGGTTTGACATCGGCTGATGCCTACCTGTCTGACATCATGTCTTGCCCCATGATGCAACAGAAGACCAATAAGGTCGTCTACAAAGAGTACCTACAGGTAAATATCACACACACACACACACCTATGCACATACACACACACTATGTTTACAATATGGTGGTGAACATCGTAGGCCTATAAAATAGTCCTCTGTTTCTGAAGTTTTTGCAGAGGAGAAATTAGCCTAAACAAAATTAAGCATGTGTTACTACTTTGTTTTCAGCTGGACAAGATTGTGAATGCTCAATCTCTTCTGAGTGAATCAAATGGCAATAGGATTCATGATGAGCATCTATTCATAGTAACTCACCAAGGTCAGTATCCTACTGTATCTGAACCAGCACATATTGACATTAATCTCCATCAGTTCTGAATACGATTCTCTTAATTGTTTATTTTCCTCTATTCTTGGTGCAGCGTATGAGTTGTGGTTTAAGCAGATCTTATGGGAGCTGGACTCAGTGAGGGATATCTTCATCGAAAAAAAGGTCAGTCTCAAATAAATCAAACAAATATTCAGCCAGCCTTTTAACCAGCTATAAGGGAAAGTTATTTTTTTTTTAAGTAAAAGTTCTATTCAAAATATAAAGGGAAACCAGGTAACACTTTAAGGCTAATTTACTAGCAGCTTCACAGTTACTTCAATGGCTAAAGGTCTCATTATGGGGTGAATGAAGTCTCTCTTGATAGCACAATAGAACAGTGCCCCGACATCAAACAAAAATGAAATTGAATGAAACTGAAATTGTGGTTCCAATTCTTTTTTGCAAACAAATCCACTTTGTTTGGTGAGAATGAACAACATTGTTATATTTATATCAAATTAAAAAAACTGCAACTGTAGGGGGAACTCTGGAGGTTAGAGACTTCCCTGGTACGCCTTTAAAAATCATTTTCACATTTTAAACCTGCACTATATAGATGCTAGATGAATAAAGTAGCCTATATAAAGTCATTACTAGTACTGTATAATAAAGTATATAGTAGCCTATATAAAGTCATTACTTCAAGGTAAAATTGCATGCTTCATCCGACTCCAGGTGAAAGATAATATGCTGAAGGTGAACTCACGTGCCAACAGGATTGTCACCATCTTAAGACTCCTGATTGACCAGTTTGCTATTCTGGAGACCATGACTGCTTTGGACTTCTTTGACTTCAGGTCAGCAAATGATAATAACTGATTAGGCTATTTGTCGCTGTTGGGTGAAAAACACTAATTTTTATTTCTTTCATATACAGTAATAATCATCATGTTGATCTGTGAGTTTGAGCCATTAAACATATTATAACATGTAACTGTATATGACCATATGTTAATAATATAAAACCAACTCATTATCATTATTCACTTATGTTCAGTTTTTACAATCTTTTTTTTTCTAGTCTGGTAATAAATCAGCCCCTCATTCTTCACTTTGTTTTATACAGATCACGATAGAGAGATGATATTAAAGTGAAAGTGCATAAGGCATGGCCAGCCTATGCTTTTTTCCATATTATTAAAACAATAGTTTTGAATACACATGCAGTAGGCCTACATGTTTTTTATTTTCTATGGAAATTGAGGAAGTGCATGCATATTTACAGTAGCCTATGTGTGTGTGTGTGTGTGTGTGTGTCCAAATATATATTATGGGAGTCAGGGACTACCTGTATCCAGCCTCTGGCTTCCAGAGCCTGCAGTTTCGCCTCCTGGAAAATAAACTGGGCGTCCACCGAAAGGTTCCCTACAACTGCGAGAACTTCAGCAACCAGGACCGCGAGCTGTTCCTCAGCTCCGGGAAGGAGCCCACGCTGCTCAAGCTTGTGGAGGTGACAGGAGCATTTGTGTGTTCTTGTGTGTCATTTACATACAGACATTGTACTGCATCGGAAACAAAGATGATACATAACTGTAACAGCCGCAGTTACAGAATCCTTTCTCATGCTAACATGCCATGATAATATTGTTTAGGCTACTTATGTTTATGTTGATTGGATTATGAATATCATACTGTATGCATAGACATAATGTGTGTGTTTTGGTATGGTAGGCTATTATATTAGGCTTCTCCCCTGTTTTTTTGTGTGCTCCAGCGATGGCTAGAAGAATGTATCCTAGAACTTAAGGAAAAAGGATATAACTTCTGGGGAAAACTGGAGTTAAGCATCAATACCGAATTGGAGAGTGAAGAACAAAAACTTAAGGTTTGTCTTCCCCTTAAAGTCATACAGCACATCTGTACAACAGTAGCTATGGACTCAGATAAATAGGCTACTGATGTTATCAGCAACAGTGATCTGCAGTATAAGCCCAATTATGAAGTTATTACAGGTGAATTACATTAATTTTATAAGACCATGTGATATGACTCTAAAATGATAGTCCAGAGTCATCCAATAGCCCTGTTGAAGGAGCGTGTGTTGTTGGTAGGAAGGAGAACGTAAAAATTTTGCACAATCTAGTCCAAATAGCGAATGGGCAGCTTTACTTTAACACTTAGCTCTGAAAGCGAACTTTCACTTTTGCTACTCATACCATTCAGTTAGCGTTAGCTGCCAGTTCACTATTTACTCTGTTGTTCCAAATTCTTCCATTCTCATACAAGAGTAACCTGGAGATCCAACCCCTGATAATCTTTCAGATTAGGGGTCTGGCCAGGATCAAGGTATGCATTTGAAAGTCTCACTGCACGCAATTGGATAATGCTACGATCAGTCGTACATTTGGCCCGCCTATGTCAAAAGCACCGCCCTGAATGGTTAACTCAGTTTTTTGAGGTAGTTCAGATCTTTGCCAGAGTATCTGCAGGCACAATGCTGGCACAATTCATATCTCTGGACTTCCAGGGTAGCACAAGAGGGCTATGATTGGAATTACTCTGAATGATCACATTGAGATGATTAAAACAATGGTAGCCTACAGTATAACAACATGTTTTGTGCACATGGACAGATGAAGGCAGAGTCGAAGGAGAAGGATAACCAAATGGATTTGTTCACCAAGAAGAGAGACCTGTTTACATCCCTGTTTGATGAGAAACAACATGAGGACCTCATGAGTAAAGGTGAGGATCATTGTGCGTGCACACACACGCCCACATGCACCAATCCAAAGTCACAGTAGCTATTCACGCTAAAGGAGTTCATACCATACCAAAGACTGGTGAAACTTTAAGTTTCATTTTTTGCCAGTTATCTTGTGTAGCCTACACACTGTGTGTCTTCAACTGTGTGTCTGTTCTCTTTAGGTGCGAGACGTTTGTCATATAAAGCTTTACAGGGAGCTCTCATGATCTACTTCTACAGGTGAAATGTGTTCCAGTTTCCACCTGTTCATTTACCCTCCTCATCTTCTTTCTTAAAATGTGTCATTGCCTCACTTCTAATATTCTGCTTGCATACTAGCATCACACTCACATGCTGTCTGTCCTGACAGGGAGGAGCCTGACTTCCAGATGCGCTTCCAGCTGCTGACATCACTAATGGACATTGACAGCCTCATGGCCAAATGGAGATGTAAGTGTCTCTCTTGAGTCAATGTGCTGACAGAAGTTAGTTGAGTTTTTCTGAAATAGCCTACATGTTTAATATTTAATTACAGTGTATAGAATGTATAAAAGTGTATAATGTATATCCCGGGGCACCGTAGCTCAGTTGGTTAGACGCCGTACCATGACTCCGGGGATCCATGTTCGATTCTGGCCTGAGGTCATTTCCCGATCCCTCCCCACTCACCTTCTGTCACTCTTCAGCTGTCCAATCAGATTAAAGGCAAAAAGCCCATAAAAATGACTTTAAAAAAGATGTATATCCAGTTGTGCCTATTGTACACTAAGTGTCAAAAATGCATCCACAGACACCCATGTGTGTATGGTGCACAGGATGATTGGCAGTAAGACAGGAACAGGTGGATCCTCAGGGTACCAGTATCTGCGTTCCACTATAAGGTAAGTCAACTAGCTTACTGTAAATCATCAGACAGGGAAAAACGGTCTCTCTGTAAACTTCTAGCATGTCCTTAAGAGGTGCATATGCCCAGTGAACCTACTAGTTTCCCAAACTCCAGCAACATTGTTTACCATCTTCAAAACAATCAGAAGAAATTAAATAATAAAAAAATAAATCGAATAACCTCAAGTGGGAAGGCACCACACAAAGGAAATTACACATTACTAACAGAGAGGCATTTTACAGCTGGAGACAATTAAAACTGGCAATGGAGCAGGTGATGTGTATGTGATTGTCTCTATAATACTGTAAATAGAATGCAATGGAAGTGACATGAAATCGCTGGCACAGCCTGTAACATTAGGCTTTGGGCAAGATTGTTTCAGCTGCAGTCAGGTGTCATTTATTTAGTTAGTTAAATGCCATGTTATTAGGTTAATTTATTAGCTTCGTAACTACTTGGATGATTATGCGGCTCATTCTGGGGTGAGTGAAGGCTGTTTCACTGGCCTGTATTGTTTCCTTGCGCTGTTAGCGCACTTGCGGTGTAAAGGACTCAGGTTGAAAGAGCAAAACGAAACCTCCAGTAACCAGAATAAAGCGTTTATTACCTTCATAGTCATTTGCTTTTACCTTCAAAGTCATTTGGTTCTTGTTTTAAAAGCTTTGTTGTTGTATTATTTTTACCAGTGACAACTACCGGGTGTTTGTGGATCTGTTTAACTTGGCCACTTTCCTGGTGCCACGCCACTGGCTGCCCAAACTCAACCTCTCAGGATAGACTCATGACCGCTGACACCTATAGACCTTTGTTCAGAGGTTTTCTGAGACTATGCATATTGTCCATTGTGCACAATAAAA
This sequence comes from Sardinella tawilis, assembly GCA_030264315.1. Lineage (NCBI taxonomy): Eukaryota > Metazoa > Chordata > Actinopteri > Clupeiformes > Clupeidae > Sardinella > Sardinella tawilis. The sequence continues at coordinate 5,402 of JASCQY010134066.1, forward strand.
CACTTCTACCAATACCAATGAGTTTGGGTGTAAGTGGTGTTTCTTTGATGTGTATTTGTCTTATTCAGAAAGAAACATTTTAATTAAAAGGCTGGGCTTTGCCATTGGTGAGATGTGCATGCAAATGTGTCATTCATCAGGGCAAGTCATCCATTCATTGTCTCGATCTATCCAGTCCTGCCCTCTTTGAAACTGCATGTCTCCTTGCCTAACTCCTCAGGATATGCCTGTTGTTTTCTTTGTGTATTTTTTTGTCTTAAATCAGTACAGTCTAAATATTGTAAGTCAATAAAAGCCTGCATGATTCAGGTCATGTTCATGAAAAAGTAATAGTAATAGTAATAGTACAGTAATATTTTAGTGGAAACTCATTACCACCAAAATTTCAATGTTTCAACATGTAAATTTGAGTACAATTTCCCAAAATAAAACATCTTTACCTCAAAAGTTTTGAGTTTTCCTGCACTCCCATCATCCTTCCTGCACTTCCCATCATCAGATGCAACTTTTAGACTCTGTGATAGGTTTTCATGTTTTTTTTTTTTTTACAGTACTCATTGCATTGATATATCAATTTAGTAAGCATAGGCTATATGCCTTATTGTTGAGTTAAAAACCACTATTAGCCTACTCAGCTGAATTCTCACCATAGGTGAGTGATGGCTAATTCTGAATCAACATGAAATATTTGAGTTCAATTAGCTTTCATTGATGCACTGGAGAGTAGCTGATATTGTGTCCCATATGCTGAAATAAATAGGCCTATTTGTTATAATATAATGTCATCCCCTGTTTGTGTGATTGAGTGAAGGTAAAATGCACTATTATGACGACAATAGCGCATTATAGTATCTTTCATAGTATCATTTTGCAGTTTTGCCAAATGATAATAGATAATCAAAGAAACCGTCATGGTGAAGACTTCCAGGACTTCACTAACATAAATTTGTTAAGCCATCAACTAAAACATTTAGTAACTGACTACTCAAATCTAACAATCAATAGCCCAGACTTATTGAGTGTGAAGAACTACATTTTTTAAAAAAACTTGAAATATTTAAAAAGTTTAAAAATTCAGAAAAAAAATACATTTAGTGGTAATTAGTTTCCACAAATGTTGGGCTTTACAGTGTAGGCTACAGGTCCAGTAGGTTTACTTTTGCTTTCGGCCACAACACACAAAATGTGGTTTCTGTGATAGTGACTTGAGGAACCTTCCTGAAAACAGCTGTATGTGTGACTGTTACTGCATTCTCACTTCTGAAAATGTTATAATTATGCATAATTAGAATTATGCATGTGATCTTATGGTGGGCTGATTCAGGCGAAAATGCTTGAATAGATCATGATTTTGTGTCAGAAATCTATTTGGCTGATGCCAGTTTCCATGTGTGTATTTATGGCAAAAAGGGATTTACTGATCCTTTGTAGCTGTTATGTTAGTAGCCTTCAATCCATCATCATCGCTTAAGAAATCATCATGGGCTTAATTGATATCAATCCGTGTTAGGTTAGCAGAAACTTCACTGAATTATAATAGATTTACTGTAGAATACTAATTTTTGTGTGGAATGTACAATAATGCAATAGCCTACTGTTTTATTCATGGCCAAAATGTCGCTTTACCACGACAAATGAGAACAGCAGCTCATTTGTTTCTGACTTCGAGTTTGTTTGTATTGAAGAATGCAAGCGCTCAATCATTGTCTAACATTCTCGTTTTGACAGTTTAGATATGTCTGAAAAACGGAATATTTGCAATGGGGATTATACTTCTCATCAACTCTAGAAAAAATACCAAGGACGTGACCTCGATGTCCTCAATGGTAGATACGGCCATGGCTACAGGTGTAAACAGGTCAAGCATTCACACTCAGGACACATACAGTATAAGGACAAATGAAATGCAACAGCCTATGTACTGTAATGAAGCATAGAGGCAGAAATGTCCAAGAGTGGGCTGAACTGGGGAGAGCTCGAGCAGAAAGCCAGCAACAGAGTGAAATGGAGGGTGTTTGTTGACAGTCTACTCTATGCACCCAAGAGGAGCAAAGGGCTTAAGTCAAGTAAGTCATGCAATGAATACACTGGGGCTGTGGCTGTCTTTGTTTTTGTTAATCATCAGCTTAGTCATAGACGCCACTCCTTGCTGAAAGCAGGTTTGTCTTGAGAAGCCTGGACTCAAGTCTGAAGGAGGTGCATTGAGTAGCCTACAATTAGTCTAAAGTCTACATTTGATGAGACCCACAAATGTCACATATGCTTTTGTTTTCAGCTTTAGTCGACTACATTAGACACAGATGTTTTGTTTTTGTGCTAGTTACTTTATCAAGTCAGAACCCCTTCCTGGAAAATGGTGTTATTGTTTTCTTCACTTCTGACTGTCAAACCACTGAGTGACGCCCCCCAGTTTGGAGCAGTTGTGTCGGCCCCTTGAGAACCATGGATCTGACCAAGGTTTCTTCCTTGGACAAAAGAGTTTTTCCTTGCCCCTTTTGCTCTTGGGTGCTCCACACCATTTACACTCTTTACTTAACCCCCCCCCCCTCTCCCCCAGTAACCATAGGTCTGTGACAACATAAATGTTGGGTAACACTTTGTTTCAAGGGGTTCCTTTTACATTGATGAACTGTACCTAAATAGGTACAGTGGTATAACTGGTATAATGCCGGTATGTAATATCATGTACTAGTGTTGTACTTACATCATGTATTACAATGTAATATGACATGTCCTAGCTAGTACATGATATTACATATTGTTACACCAGTTATAACACTGTACCTAATTAGTACATACACTGTTACAGGGACCCCTTAAAATAAAGTATTGCTAAATGTTGTATCCTTGTAAACTTTAGTGCATTTTCTTGAAAATGCATTTCAAATGCATAATGTGACGAGAGTGTCATCAAATGTTGGGAAAGTGTCATACTGTCATGTATGGTTTGTGTGCAAGCATGAGGTCAGTTTAATGCCACTGCCGTAAGCTTGTAAGTGCAGGACTGTGTAGGACATAACAGGACCTACAGTGTAACACTGGCATCCCACCAACAGTGGGTGACCACCTCCAAATGAGCAAAATGTCAGTGGGATTGTAAGCACTTAGGACAGTAGTTAGTAGCTTAATTTGTTGAACTTAATCCAGATTGAACTGGTTTTAGAAACTAAATCCAAGGGATCAAGATAAGTTTCAGAGACATAATTTACAACCAGCATTGATCTGTAATCTTTCTATCATATTGCGCTTTGTGAAACGCACTGTGATCACTTTTGATAACTGTGTGGTGGTCACTTTTGTTAATCTTAAAAATTCCAAACGTGCAAACCACCAGCACTTGGTTTGAAGACACTTTGGCGTAGATGTTTTTTTCTTCTTATTATTTTTTAAAACCAATTCTAATTTCCTCTCATTCAGGCTGCAGGGGGTTGAGAGTAAGGGACACTTCAGTGTGTCATTAAGGACCCTCTCTACTTTACCATGTACTGTAAGTGTAATGTTGTTTGGAACTTTAGAAGGGGTATGAAAACAGCGTGTAAACAAGGCCTGAGAGGACCACATCAGAGAAAGGCATTAGATAGAATTAAGAACAAGAAAAAAAAACAACATATCTTATTTTTGTGAAAATCAAAAGAACATTGTATTAATATTTGAAATGGCTGAATACTCTGTAAGTGTGGCACAACAATATGTAAATGTATTATTTTACAAAGGATATGTTTTTGAGTAAGAGACAGAGTGAGAGAGGTCCAACATACAGCAGCCTACCAGTCCTGAGCAAGTGTCTAGCGCCCCTCAGTGGCTACAAGCTGCAAGGGTTTGAGATCATCTGAAGCCATTGGGGCAAAATTACTACATCTTCTTCACAGCCTGATCACAGCCTGATTCATTGCTCTGACCTGCATGTCCAAAACAACCCTTTCCAATCATTTGAATCTATTGACATATAACAAATAGACAGCGACAACATACACACACACGCACACACACACACACCCACACACATAAACACACAGATTTGTGCCACTAGTTTGTGAGTAATTTCGCGGCGATCCAGTCAGTGAATTGGTTGACCCGTGCGTAAACCCCTGGTTTGTTCTTCACTCCACAGCTGTCTCCCCAGCTCACTACACCATACACGTAGTGAGTTCCATCCTTCTCACACACAAGAGGACCACCAGAGTCACCCTGTAAAAGACAGGAAGTCTTTTACATCTCAATTGAAATCAAAACATCTATATTACGTCTGTGCAAAAAAAAAAAAACAGCAAAAATCTGGCTGGACAAGTCAGACTGTAACATTAAAATGTCGCCTATACTGTAGTCTGGCCATGACCAATCGACCGGATTCAAACTCAGCATGCTGATAAGCTGATAAACTACTGCTAGGGTACGATTTCTGTCTGTTTTTTTTCAGGCCAAGTGGACCCTGAAACAACCTCAACTATATTAAAGGGGAACGCTGGCACATCTCAACCTACAGTACAGTACATTCCAGTTGCAGCAGTAGTCGAGTACAATGACCTGAAAACCGGTTGTACTCGACCACTGCTTCCACTGGAGTGTAGACTGGGATGTGCTGGCATTTCCTAGCATTTACCAGCAGCTGGTATGGAAAAATTCTGAGGCCTAAAGGTAAACTGAGATTCAATAACATTTTACGTATGTTTTCTTCCCCCCCCCCCCTAAACTTCCTTTGTGTTCTTTCATCTTTTTATTCTTCAATTTTTAATAATTCTATTCTATGTTTATTCTCCATACACACACTCAAACACACACACACATACACACCTGGCATGAGTCCACCCCTCCTTCCATGTTTCCTGCACAGATCATGCTGTTATCCAGCCTGGAACCATAGACTGTAGGAGCCGTGCAGTGGTCTTTGGAGATCAGGCGCACCTTGGCAGACAGCAGATGGGTGCTCATATAATCTGTTCAAACGGCAAAAGATACGAATGAACCATTATATACAGTAAGGGGCATTATATGTACATCGTATAACTCTTTAATGTGTATCTCCAATAAATACATTTGATGAACAATTTTAAACAAAAGTAAAAGAATCGATGATGTTAAAGGATCCAAGAAAGTGAAGGTTTTCAGTGCGATGGTGAAAGAGCTTAATGATGTGTGTGATGGTCGGGTGAGGAGAGCTCTCTTGCCTTTCTCGGTGGCGCCCCATCCTGATATGGAGCACTCAGTGGCGTCTGGGAGCGGCCCGCTGGGCAGACACGCTGTCTTCACATACCTGCTCTCTTTGGCACACTGACCATTTGAACCCTTCAGTTTCAGCAAGGCTGTAATTTAAACACACACAAACACACACACACACACACACACACACACACACACACACACACACACACACACAAAAAAAAAAATATATATATATATACAGTATAGGCTTGTACAACAATTCCGTCTTCAGTTGTCCTGATTCTTCTCATAGTGTCACTCACCCACGTCGTTATGGAGGGCATCAGGGGTCTCCCTATAGTTCTCATGGATGATGGCCTTCTCCACAGGAATGATCTGCTCGGAATCCTCGGTCTTGTCCAGGCTGATGCCACCCAACTCCACCTGCATCTCATTCATGTTGTTACTGGAATGAGAAAAGAAACATAAGGTGCATGGCCTTATCCTAGCTTCAAGGAAAATTCTAGAGAATTTTTGATCTTTAAGCCGTGTTGTTTGAGGTAACCGTGTGCTGTTAGGAGAAATAACAGTTAAATTTGGTACAGCATACTGTAGACCGAATAGCATTGATTTCCCTACCAACAGCACTCTGTAGCCTTATACTGTAGGGCTATATAGGTTGAAACGCTCTGGAATTTTCCTTCAAGCTGGGGGACGCATTCAAACATACAAATGACATCTGAAAGAAAAAACAGCCCATGGGGCATAGAGTAGAGCACATACATGCAGTGTGCAGCTGTCAGGACCCAACAGGACTCGATGAGGATTCCTCCGCAGTCATGGCGGAAGTCTCTACTGGAGCCCCTGGGTCGGACCTGCAGCGACGCCTGCCAGGGGTGGGCCGCTGGCATGGCCTTCCTGCCCCCAAAGATGCGGGCAGCGGCGCGGCCAGGCTGAGGCTTCCCGCACTGGGCAAATGTCCCACTGGTGGGAGTGCCGGTGGTGGGGGGCTCAGTGGTCTCGTAGATGACAGGGATAGTAGGAGTGACTGTGGGGTGAGAGAGAGAGAAAGGGGGGAGGAAGATGATGAGTGTGTGTGTGTGTGTGTGTGTGTGAGAGAGAGAAAGTCAAATATTTTTACACAACAGGATGTATTAAAGGAACCATATGTAAGAAATAAATGTAAATGAATCATAAAATGGCCCTGAAGTATCACAAGACTTTAAGGAATGATGCTTTCAAATACTTTTATCACCGACAACAGTAATCCAGCCTGAATATTGCCGTGACAAAAGTGAATTTGCTGCCCTTAACTTGTGTTGACGTTGTCATTATGTGTTTACTGAGTGTATATTATTTGTTTTGGCCTGTTGCGCCACTCTCTACCTATCTGATTTTGACAACCTAGACGGCAAACTCTTGTCTGGGAGGAGGAGGAGAGGACACTATGCTCTGTAGTATTTTTAATGTGATTGCAATACCAGGTTTGACCACAAACTTACATACTGTTCCTTTAAGTACACAGCTCAGCTTTTGTGATTTGTCATGAAAATTAATGACTGCATACATGATATGACACGTTATATTACTTTGATGCAATAAGACAATGTAAAATGAATACACTGAGAAATAATCATCATGGCTTCTCATGATGACTCAGTGTTGTCAAAGCTGTGACAAAGGTTGGAGCTTTGCTCTGCTCATTGATTTCTGTAGAGACTTCTGTCAACAGTCTTCCAATCATTCATTGGGCGTGTGAATGCGCCTGTGGCATATTTACACAGTCAGTATGTTTACATACACAAAGAGGAAATGATTGCCTTAGTCTGACTAAAATTGAACTTTAACACGCAGTTTCACCTTAGTCCATCAGGCATCGAGCTAAATCACTAACTAAAGGGAGTTGTTAGCCTATGCAAAACGATAGCCCACGGCGTTACAGGGTTTATTGCTTTTCTAAAGCTAAAAGTTACATTTTGGCATCATCATACTCATCAAAGATTTTAGAGTGTTGCGTTCTTATTATTTTGTTGGTGAAGAGCATGTTTGGCCTTACAAAATGCATGAATTCCTTATTCATATATAAGAGCATCAACCTTACTAAATACATTAATCCTTACAGGGAAATTCAATTGAAACGCTCATCAGAGGAAGTAATTACAAAGCTGTCAAGTGTGTTAAATATCCAACATCCAAAATGAGATCAACTCCATGGTAGTATGAGTGAGGGTAGCAGCGGATTTGTCCATTACATTATGTGGTCAGTATATATATATATACATATATATATAGGCTATATATATATATATATATATATATATATATATATATATATATATATATATATATAAAAAATATACA
>JASCQY010134167.1:0-12891 GCA_030264315.1 Sardinella tawilis
CAGAACTGTCTTATGCAGAACCCACCGCACCGCAAATGTCCCAAGTCAAGTCAAAACAACAAGTCATTCAAACTATCTTCAGTCCGAGGCTGGACACTCACCGATGAGACACAGGCGAGATTTGGGGAGGTACGGCCACTCAAAGATGGTGTAGAGAACATCCTGGCTTTTGCTGTCCAGCTGATCCATCTCATCCAGCACCAACAACCTATGAGGGCATCAGATAATCCCCACATTAATGTGCGTGTACCACAACCACGTAGGTCCCCCACCCCAAGACTTAGCTGTACATAAGTGAGAAAAACACACAGACACACAGACACGGACACACACACACACACACACAGCTCGACTGACTCACACAGTGGGGCCGCTGCTGGTGAGGAGCTTCTCCAGACGGCCCTCTCCGGGGCCCCGTGGGGCCCCCAGCCTCTCGGCCAGCAGGGGGAAGATGGAGTGGGAGCTGCGGAGCGTCATGCAGTTGATCACCACCTTCACCACGCCCTTCAGAAGGTCCTGAGAGCAGACAGAGGAACAGCAACGTCATCATCAAAATACCCTCCTCCAACAGCAGAAAGCTGTCTCGGAAAATATGTACCAACAACCACCATCTTCTGCAAGTGATTTACTTAAATGTGACTCAGTAAAAGGCTGAATGCTTAAGTTTGTGTACAGGTAAAAGCAATGAGGTTTTTTTTTATTTTAACTGAACATGTGAAGTTGCTAGTGTTGGAATATTAAAGCTGACACTTTTTCTCTCGAGAGAAATGGATGAAGAGACTGTCTGGTTTTGGCCCTGACAAGACACCCAGTCCACTCACCTCTCTCTCCTGAAGGACACAGTTGAGGCAGGCTGTCTTCCCCGTGCCGGGAGCGCCGGAGATGTAGAGACTGGAGGGGCGACTGGGCACCACGTGGGCCTCCAGGAAGGAGACGATGGCGGCCCGCTCGTCCTCGCGAGAGAGCAGCCGCTCGGGCACGGCGGTGTGGAGAGCTTGTTTTACCGTCTGAAACTGGGACTCTGCACAGACAATGACGAGGGACCAGGGTTAGCCGAATGACCGGCAACACGTACCGTTCTCAAATACCACTCTATTCAATAACTGAGAGGCGTGAGGAGCAGCCATTTTAGAGTCAGTAAGTCGGAAAGAAAATGGCTGAAAACTGGTCTCATGTATGAAATCTCTAAGTTATGCAAACTAGTGACTTCCCATGTTGCCCCCCCAGGCAGGAGAGTACAAAGGCAAACACCAGGCATTAATACAGCAATTGACTTTAAAATCTTCCACTCTATACAACCCATTGACACCACATGCCTGCCACAGAAGTAAAAGGAAAAGAAACGCAAGTGGTGGGAGAACTAGTACAAGAGTGGAGGCTCATGCTTGAAGTGTACGAGACGGTGGCACTTACTCGGTTCGGAGAAGAGGCGGGTGCTCACAGCCTTCCCCTCGGGTCGCACGCGTGGGCTCTTGCTGGGCGTCTCCTGCCGTCTGGGGGACTGACGGGAGAGGGGCGAGAGCGGGAAGTCGGTCTGTTTGGAGCGAGACGGGGAGGAGAAGACCGGGGTGTTCTCGTCGAAGGAAAGCTTGCGCGGGGAGCCGGTCTTGGTCTTGAAGGGGGACAGCGTCAGCTTGTTTGGGGAGAGCGCCAATTTGTTGGGGGACGTCAGGGCAACCCGGCTCTGCTTTGGGGGCGAGCCCAGCAGACCCAGAGGGGTGTTGCACCCATTCTCATCACCTGAAATGAAAAGACTCCCAAGGTAAACACATAGCCCGCTAACCACACGGTAAGTACTCAGAAAACAACACAGAGATCACAAGTTAGCTAAGGACTAAGAGAGCCATTTTTGTTGAGGAGCGTTAAATCTCCTGACTATCGATCAGCTGCCATTCAAATTCATAAAGTGGAGCCCAGCACTTACTCATTCGTTTACGGGGGCTCAGGGGCAGTCTGGGAGACAGAGGGGCGCTCTTCAGTGCCACATGCCTGGGCGAGAGGGGGGTGTTCTCGGCCGGGACCGGAGCTGCTGCTGCCGCCACTGGCACTGTAGATGGGACCTCTGGCTCAGGCTGTGGGGAGCTCTTGGAGCGGCCGACGGCTCTGGTGGATTTCCGCCGGGGGAATTGCAAGGTTGGCTGATTCTGAGACCGTGTGCTGGGCATCTTTGCACTGGGCTGCACAACAAACTACAAAAGAGACACAAGGGGGTGAACTACTGCGATCAAAGCAGCAGTGTCAGTCCTTATGCCGATTCTGGCATAATTTCTGGATTGCCATGGGTAGACATCATCTGAAAAGAAGTTAGGTTTGCCGCAAAGTCACGACTAAAGCAATGGATTCATCCAATCACGATCACAATTCGTGCATACAATTGGTTATGGCAATCATGTTTGCTTCTACACACAATTATCACAACGACCACAATAAATTCGCAGAATTAACTTGAGTACACATATCTTAAGTAACCCGATGAAATTATTAGTTCAGCGGTCTTCAGGAAGGTTTTTTTATGGCAACTTAACACTAATGTGTGAAAGGGCCAACAACTTCCTTACAGTAGCGTGAGAGGCGGAAGGACAATGCGATGCCGGAAAGGTGGCGCCAACTACAGCTACATGCATTCATTCATTTTTAAAGTTACACTTTTAAATACAAAATTTACAGTATTTTCCGTCACTACACCACTTGTAACGAGGCCAAATGAGATCAGTACTGTCAGCGATTATAATATTTTAGGTTGCTAGTAGCGTGAAAGTTAGCACACGACTTAGCATCTAAGGCCATTTAAAAAGTGCGTTTAAGACATCAACCAATTCACAACAAAAGAAGTTCTACGAAACAAAGAAATTTGTTACACTGGGTTAAATTGAGTAAGACATCAAGCTGTCGACTGAGCAATCAGTGACTAATTTAATCGAAATTATTCCTGAAGAATTGCAACCTGACAAGGCGCCAAAGAGTAACGTCAGGAATGGGCAATCTCACGGTGTTTTTACAGAAATCAGAAAATGTAGTCATCAGTCGCAAAATCGTAGCGATCACAAAAACAACTTAACTGTAATATCTATAAGAAGACCAAAACAAATAGTTAATTCCTTACCAACACACCAACAATTTAGTCCTCTTCTCAATACCTTGTACGAAGTCGGCTGAGTAACAACTCGAACTGTCGAACTGCCGCCAATTTACAAAGTATGCCTCAGCTGGAGTTACCGCCTCCTGACGTCTATTTGCCACTCAAGTACGTCGTCATTGTGTTCGATCATTTCATTGGTTCCAACCGCTTTTTACCTCACAGTTGTCGTGGCGGGATATTCAGCCTTTTGTCAACAAATATTTTTCGCGGATTTTTTTTTCCCCGGGAATTGTGAGCTTTTAGGAACGATTCTTCTGCCGTTACCGGTGAGGAGGATACCATATATTGCTATTATACTCTTAACATGTATTCGTATTTTATTCAACAGCATATAGCCTAGTCTTTCATGAAGTACTTGATGGTAGTCCACGTACAGTACGGCTATTTGTCTACGATTTTCGTCACAGCTTTTCCCTTGTAGCCTACTTTCCTAGCATAACTAAAAAAAAATCAATGACGAATGACAGTCAAGAGGGGAATGGATTTTGTACACTTTGATTAGTTCAAATGTAGCCCTAAATAGGCCTACTAGCCTCCATAGACGTCAATCGCGCACCTTTTTGCCCTCTTGTGAGACTGTCATAACGTTATCCCATTTTTATGCGGGGTTCACCCAGCCTAGCAGTCGACTATCGTATTACCAATGTTGGTCATTATTTTAAAAAAAACCCAAACAAACAAAAAAAAACATGCGATATTGTGTGTGAAATGCATTTTGTTCACGGAGAAAGGCCCTGGTACAAAACCAAATACGTTATACTGCTGTGTAGGCCTAAAATGGTGGTCAAAAGTGTTGGCCAATGTAATTAAAGCAGAGATGGTTAATAAATTCATCTTGTATTCAGTATCTTTAAAGTTGCAGCATCCTAAAACAATGCCAAACAATGGATGGAGCTTGCAGTCTAGAAACATGACCCACATTACATGACAATAGCTTGTCTCTACAGTGGTCCCTAAGTGGTAAAAACTTACCACTTGTGTTAAGCTACCAAAACATTTTTTTTTTTAAATCGCAGGAGGCAGGCTGACAGATCTTTTCACATGCGCAAGGGTTACCAAACTTTTCTGTTTGCGGTCCACAATTTGAAAAATCTAAATGAAAAGCACCAGTTTTTAAAGTGAATGAGCGACTGCATTTTAGATGTGAAAACCTGAAGGCTGTCTAATGCTACACTGTTTGATGATGCTATTAACAGACATGTCAACAATACTGAAAAATGATGTGTGTGATACATAGATTGTCACGTACATTACATTTTATTTTCTGACTTCATGGCGAGCCGCATTAAACAGAGCAGAGGGCCGCATTTGGCCCCCGGGCCTTACTTTGGCCACCCCGACTTGTAGGCTAGTCTAAAATAGTGACACTCATTAGATATTAACCAATTCCCCAAAATCACGAATTTATTTCAAATGATAAAACATTGATAGATATTATGAGTTTAAAGCTAGGATAAGCATGGCAGACAAACACCAAACAAAACAATTGAGCATTTCAGAAGAAGAGGAAGAACTCTGGCCCTCCGATTAGACAGACATTCGGCGCTGATATGTTTGTATCTGACGTCACATCATGAGCGAGAACAATTTCTCACATTACCCCCAATCTCTTGTGTCAAGAGTCAGGCTACTGTATATTACAAGAACTGACATTATTAACAACAAAACAATGGCTAAGATAAGCATGTTGCATACATTGATTGTACATATTGTTTTGTTCCATATTTTTTCCATTTTCCTGCAGTCAAAAAAATTGCATTATATCTACTATTAATATTGCTGGATATATGTAGCAAAACTATGTACCGATATAACCTCAGACGAGTTTAAGGCAACAATAAGCCAATGGGGGCCCGTGGTGACAACATGAACTTACATGATAAACGGGTCACAAGGGTGCGAGTACATCATAGGAATGACAGAACAACTCCAATGGAGGTTCACAATGGCAAACATATTTGTATGTGAGTATTTATGGAGACTTTATGGTTGAGGACACACACCATTAAGACCTGGCCCACACTGGCACATTTTTAAAAGTTAGAATTGGTCAACAATCACATGGCAAACCGGTAAATGGTTTCATTGGCAAAGAAAAACAAAAAACAAAAGAAAAACACTGGTAGCGAGCTAATACATCATCCCTTATCTCCTCTAGTTTCAAAGAGAGCATGCAATGCCCCTTGGAATGAGAACTGCATCTAAATTTTTAAAAAAAAAATCAGAAGGGACTATCCGAAAAAGACTGGACATTTCAACAGTTCTTTGCATGGCTACCCTCTGATTTACAAGACAAATTGTTTTTTCTTTCTTTCTTTCTGAAAACTGAAATTGTATCTGTTAGTGTCTATAACAAAGTAGTCATGTACTGGTTTTGCAGTCACATCGATCATCCTCACTTGGAGAGACAGAGAGCAAAGCACATTGTCGCCCCCTAGTGGATGAAGACTGTAAAAGAAGCACGGGCTGCCATTCACATCCCCTTGCTAATAATTCACATTAAATTAGGGCATTCGCTTGGCAAGGCGGGCCTGGGAACGTGGAATTATTCATCACATCTTGGGAATGTCAATGCCATACAAGCAGCAATGTAGTGTTCAGACTAATGAAGGTGAACATAGGCTACAGCTTTGTCCCTCTACTGCTCAGCCGTACATATCTGTAAACAAAAACAGCCGTATCATTAAACGAAAACAGTTCACGCCTACAAGGGGCCATCTCTGAGTCAGAAATGCCGTCATGGAACAATTAGAGACTTGTGGAATTTAGATTGGTCATTGCTTAGTGTTTCGCATCTCCATAAGGGTGCGACTCCCCAGATTTGCATTACTGTCCAGCCTAAATCTTGGGCCCCCCTTGAAAAACGAGATGCTTCATGTCAAGGGGCTATCCTAACAATAAATTCAAATATTGACACAACATATATATGAGCACTGGCTCTCAAAGTGTGAACTCAGAGTACCGTGTGTTGGATCTAAGAATTCATTGTCAGTTTATTCCACCAAACTGGGGATGATTATTATAGAGTGTTTGCTGACGTAATCGGCTCATGGACATAAAGTCAACTAAATACAGGCGAAATAAGAAAGAAAAAAAATTGTAGTGTCATGAAGCATACTTTCTAACGTGTACACATTTTAACATTGTGCAAATATACCTTGACAAACAACTCAAGGATACAAGCCTGAGCTACAACCCCCACCTCTCAAACAGACACCGACGGAAGGAATCCCTCCTTTTAGATTTAAGAAACGACATGCATCCATCATTGGAATGGGTTCTGGCATCAGTGCTGCCAGTCTACTGTGGAACCGTGCCTAGGCAGGGGAGGAAGAACAGAGGTAAACAACAGGACCTACAGCACTGCTGTGTCAAAGCTATAACCGTGGTGTCCTAGTGTCGTGTGCCAACAATGACAGGGAAGAGAAAATCATGCCGCCGCCGTCATCATCATCAAATATTGACAAAGAACTCAGAAAAAAAGGCCTCGTGTGATCTTCGTAGAAAGGAATGAGCGTCCCACAGTGGGAACCACCATGAAGATGATGGTCCAGTAAAACAAAGTTCAACCACAATAACAAAAAAAAAATGAAATAAAAAAATAAAAAGATCATCAATTGAAGGTCCACATATTCCATCTCCAAGACCCCTTGGGATCGTCAGCCCTTTTTTTCTTTCTTGGGAAGCACATGAAGATCTAGCTGATAAGTGCTTAAAAAAATCATAAATAACCTATATTGTCCTGTTAAGTAGCTAACAAGCACACTGTGGTTGTCCACATAACCACAAGTGACAAGAGACAAGTGACAAGAGGCCAGCGCTGGTGGCCTAAGCAGTGTAGTCTTTTTTTTTTTTTTTTGTAAAGGTGTGTGTTGTTGCTGTTGTGTTTTTTATCTTCAAGTGGTCTGTAGTGTGCAGTTGGTGCAAATCATGAGCACCTTTTCTCTTTTTTTCTTTTTTTCTTTTCCCAAAGCCGAGTCAGAAACAAGGTCGGTTGGAAAATGATTGTCTTGGGCTCTAGCTGGTTGTCAAGAGGGTTTTCTCTGGTTACACAGTCACCATAATGAGCAAGAAAAAAGTAGTGAGAAGAGGTAGGTTAGAAAAAGAAGGAAGGAAGAAAGAAAGAAAGGAGAGAGAGAGAGAGAGAGAGAGAGAGAGAGAGTCTGAGTGACTCAGGAAGAGAAAGAATTCCTCTGAGGGAGCGGTGCGTTGGTTTATTGGCCTGCTAGAATCTTCATCTGGATTCTCGAGTCGTTCACCTCATAATTGGAGGAGCTGGAGGGGCCCCCCTGATCATACCTGCAAACACATCAAAGACACGTCCTTTAAATCCTCTCTGCATCTCCAGCAGCTTCTCAAACACACTGGAGCCTCATTTACACACTACAACAAGAACTTGCTCATGTTCACTCTACTTGTGACCTAAAGCCAACGTCCCTTCACTGTTCAAGCAATACTAAATTCTATTCTCTCTCTCTCTGCACGAAAAACCATATGGACCAAACCATTCACAGACATAAAGACAAAACATAATCAATCAATACACACATAAATAAATAATAGAAATAAAAATCTCCTCACTCTGGTTTACAATGGTGGGATCCACAGCCTGTTCTTACTCAAAATCATGCATAATATGCTTGATTACGCCATTGCTTTGTTGCTACGCATGCATGCTATCATAAACTGTGCTTGTGCAAGTCTTTACCTCGGTTCTGTTTGCTTGGATACACCTTGGAGAAGTGCACATACTCCTCGGGAGGTGGGAGATCTTCAATGGAATGGAATTTGAACTTGGATTCAAAGTCATCTGGAGAGAAAAAAAAGGCAACAAGAAAATGGTGAGAAGATGTTAAATAGGTCGAGTATTCCTGGGAGGTGCTTGGCTGGTTTATCAGAGGGCAAGAAGGAAGTTAGTAACTGTTTGACTGTGGGTCGGGTCGGATCGGGTCGGGGTGGGGTGTTTTGCATGTGCCGTGGCCTAATGTGTGAAAGACACAGAGACTGACTGGGGAGAGAGAGAGGGGAAAAAAAGATCACAGAATGTTCCCTGACAGGCTAAAATGATCTGTGAAAACAATTCCATAAGCTGCGTACAGGAAGACCATGAACTTCAGAAATCCAACAAGTTTCGAGGCAACCGTCCTCCACCCAGGAAAAAAAAAAGAAATCGGCACGTCCTGAAGGTCAGGTGAGGGGCCAAACAATGGGCATGCAGAAGTCTTGTGCGCAAGTCAGCTCAGATAAAGGCATGCCAGTGTGTCAGTTAGTGCCTGTGCCTGGCACTACTGTGCTGCTGACAATGCTGTGCTCTGAATTTTCCACAGGGTTTTTGGTCCCCAACCACAGAACTAAACAACCCTGGACAGGTACTGTACGTACAGTGGCTAGAATGTTTTTCCAGTACCATACCAGTACCATACCAGTACACACCACTGAATTCATTATAGGCAAAAGATGCACATCACTGTAGTTGCCAACAAAAATCTACTATAGTACATACTGTACCTCTTTTTAATTGTTAGTGCCGCTTTTGTATTTCACATCAAAATAGGCAAACTCAATTTCATACGGAGACTAAATCTTTAGGCACAGGGCCTTTAAGCACTCCAAAGTCCGTTATGAAGAGTCTGTGGTCATCATCACATCAATTTTAGCAGAAGATAGATGCATTCTAAAATAAATGGGTGACTCTTCACGTCTACCGGTAACGGCTTGGTGAACCCCCTACCAAAAAAAACAAAACAATCTTCCGATTGGCTACTGTAGCAGAGAGTTTTACACGAGTCCTGTGCTGCCTAGAAACCCTTATCGCAGCGCATCATCGCTGAGCTCACGGGCCGACGAGGAAGTGCACAGGCGTGAGATTTGAATTCCTGAGGAGTTATTTTGCCTAGAGTGTTATTTTCAACCTCGGAGTGCTCAGCCACAGTGAATGGGCGATCAGGAAAAAAAAAAAGGCCTCTATTGTTCCCCATACTTCGGGGGGGGGGGGGGTAACAAAGTTCTGAAGAGGGTCATATATCTGATGCGTTTCAAATGAACAGATTGATATCAGCAATGCCCATTTCAAAGGGGCTTCTTTGAAAAGACCAAGTTCCTGTTGTTATACACACTGTGTAAAACTTGTGTGTAGGGGCTTGTGTGTATGAGGATTTGTGTATTTCACTGCGGTAATTTTGTTTTTGTTTTTGTTTGTTTTTGTTCTTGCATGCAAACACACATCCACATTGGCTGATACAGTATGAAGCTAGACATGTACACAACGCAATGGATGAGGAAATTTCTTACTGATCTAATCTCCACAGATGGCCTATCCATGGGACATCACAAACTATCCACTCAGAACATAAGAATCAGATATCAATATGGAGTCTGATCAAATTAGGCTGAAAAATGCTCAAAGGGGAAAGTAAACAAGAACAAGAACATTTGCTCTCCCCTTAAAGGTGGGGTATGGAATTCTCAAACACTTGTCAGATTTTGAAAATGGTCCCACCCACGTCCCTGCCCCTTTCCTCCAATGGTTGAGTACGATCGTTGGATTGACATGCTACTGTCCAATGGGGAATGCTGGTCTGTCAAATGATTGGTTATAGTTTAAAAAGCCCTGTCTGTTCTACCGATGATTGACATGTTTAATTTTTCCATCAGTGTTTCCGACTCAGTGGCTGTGAGTGGGTGATGAAGAGGATTTCAAGTAATTTATTTCCACCCTCAAATCAAATGAGCTAAAACTACGGCAGTGAAAAAGCAGCAGCAGCCCGTCTGGTGGCTCCGGGGGCGGAGAGACTGACCTGCGGAGCTCCTGGAGTAGCTGGAGGAGCCGGAGTGGCCGTTCCGGATGGGCGGCGGCGGGGGCGGCGGAGCTTGGGCCGGGGTCCGAGAGGAGGGGGGCGGTGCAGGCTTGGAGCGGGCAGGGGGCTCGGAGGCGGAGCTGTGCATCCGGTAAGGAGGCGGTGGAGGGGGTGCGTCACGAGAGCCGTTTCGGGAGCCAGCTGGTGGAAGCTGAGGAGCTGTGATGGGGGGAAAAATAAACAAACAAACAAACAAATGAACACGTATATTATGGTCACTAATAGTTGACCACCAAAATGCAAATCATTTGAGTAGATCATAATGTATCCTTTATGTCTGTCAGGGTTGTGTGTGAATTTGAATTTGAATTGAGGTGATGACAATATTGTACTGTAAATGATTACAGCATGAATTTCATACAGATATTATCGTTTAGACTTACACAATACTTTATTACAGTAAACTGGCGTATTTATTAAAACACAGACCACCATCAAAAACATTCTAAAAAAAGATCATTCAAATTGTAATAACTTTCAAGTTGTGGAAAATGATTGGACAACCATTTTGAAGATTTGGTTAAAGCAACACATTCTGGGAAAGGAAATGCTGTCCTAAGATTTTTTTGGGAGTAAACTCTAGTGAAATAAGCTAATTGAGAACTAGAGATGATTTGCTAATTATTAACATTAACAACATTAAAAGAATGTATGCTTAATGTTAGTGTTGGTAGTGTCATTTGGAAGGAAAAAAAGTGATGTTAAAAGGTATCACACTATCACTGATATGTGATAACAATGAATTTCTCTGAATTGCAATGAGAAACTGAAAAGTCAATTCAAATTCAATTCAACATCCAGAAGGGTTGTGCCAATTCAAACTCAAATTAATTTATTTGATCGAATTAAAAATCCTGAATCCTGAATTTTGCACAGCCCTGATGTCAGCACTGCAGCACTGGCATTCTAAACAAACAGTGTGCAGTGATGTGTGTACTTCAATCTAGATGGCCACTCTTATGTAGGGCAAGCCCTCACTGGAAAGCTTCTTTTCCAGTGGCCATCTCCAGTTGGCATACTGGAATTTCCTGGAGGTCTGGATGCCTTGACGCTAACAGCTAATCCCTCTTCCTAGGTTTTCACACGATGCCAGCAGTGTGCTACACTTTTTATTGCATTCCCATAGTTGGAACACAAACTGGGCACGTCAGGGCAAGTCAAAACTCAATTCAATTGTTTCATCTGTTTTTGAGTCCGATATTGTGCCAGCTCTGTATTTTGGTTGGAAAGCTAAATGCCAATAATATGACTCAGGACTATTGTGACACTTCCTGATAGGCCAGAGAGAGCGAGAGCAGAGCGAGCCTAACAACACGCCCTGCCGTCAGACTAAACTGAGGCATATCCCTCCCATTGTAAACGCCGATGTCAGTTGAGGACTGTTTATGATCTATGGCACACTTGTTATTGCAAGAGCTTCCAGATGCCCAATTCAACTTGAAAGGTTGTAGCTAGCGTGTGAAGATGTACTTTGTGTAGGCTAAATCAGATAAGATCCCCACTCAAATGGGACCATTTGCAGTGCAACTTGGTCCGAAAAGTGAGGCACTTGCTCCATGAGGCTTTGTCATCCATAATTCCATTTACATTTCATTTATGCATTTAGCAGATGCTTTTAGCCAAAGTGACTCATATTGGTCAATTAGTTTTTTTTTAGGGGCAGTCTCCCCTTGAGCAACTTACAGTAGGCTTAAGTGCCTTGCCCAAGGGCGTAACAAGTTATGAAGACGAGGCACAAAGCCAAGAAAAAGATGAACAGACAGACGGGGAGCATGTCAGAGAGAAAGGAGAGACAGAGAGAGAGAGAGAGAGAGAGAGAGAAAGAGAGACGGTGAAGAACAAGGCCATGAGTGTGGAGCGGGCTGCTCGCCATCACACCAGAGCAAAGGTACAGTAGGCCATCCACTGCACGGAATGTCACAATATCCCTGAGGCCCTCGGAATGCTGAAGAACCAGGAAGTCTTGCCGTGAAGCACACATCCCGACAGTAAGCTAGCAACCCTCTTTTTTTTTTTTTTCTCGTAAACAAGTGCACTGCTGTCTGAGGTCATAGTCACCCTGTAGAGTAGAGTATGCAGTGCACCCATTACTCCACAATGGCAGCACAGTAAGTGATGGGGCATGCATGGGTGATAAGGCGTGAGATACTATTGTGTGAAAAGGGACTTTCTGGGTGTAAAAAAAACAAAACAAAACAAAACAAAAAAAAAGTCCCTGTACCTCTCAGGTAGGCACCTTTTGGCCAGAACTATTCCACAAGTGCCATGGACATGGCTACCAAAAAAAATGTTAAGAGGAGCTCAAGGTAATCTTTGTAAGAGAAGATAAGAAGGTAATCTTTGAACATTTCAAAGAGGCTTAAGTTTTAAAATGAAGGTGCTTGGATTTGTTTGAATAAAGTTAAATGTAATCTTAAAACTGTTGTCAAAAAGGGTTGCCACCAAGGTATATATGCTACTTGAAGAGTAAGTAAATATGCCTAGTGCACATCCACGATGCACACACCCGCATTGTACACATGCAGAGTGCGTTTAGCCATCTTAGAAACATATATAAGTCAGTTGTCTTGTGCAAGCATGTGTGTGTGTGTGTGTGTGTGTGTGACCTAAACATATTGTCAGAGACAGTGAGCGAGCATGCTAACAGCAATATAGGCCCAATCACAGTGCCCCCCCTTAAGCTCCAAGACCTAAACCCTCACTGAACAACACGGCCATGAATTGGCTGATTCAGTTCAGTTGGTGATAGTTAGGAGTACTTCCAATTATAGTCCTGCTGTTGGTAGGTAAAAGAATAAGAGAATTTAGTACACCCTAGACCAGGGGTCCCCAAACTTTTTTCTCTGGGGGCCACATTGTCGTTCCTGACTGTGATGGGGGGCCGGGATCGAGTCG
>JASCQY010134280.1:0-12875 GCA_030264315.1 Sardinella tawilis
TATAAAATACTTAAATATATATATTATATATATTTTTGGTCATTATGTTTGAGCTAAGCCTGGCTCCACATATGACATGACTGTTTTTATTTCATTCTGTTCCTACTGTTGGCGTCACTAGAGATAAGGTGCAATGTTCTGTTCTTGGGCTGTTTTGCTACTAGCCCTGTCTAAGTTTGTCCCCTGCCTCAGGGCTAGCGCATGCGGTCCACATCAATGGGGATGACCAACAGCACCTCCCGTCAGTCTGGAGTTGTACCAATAGTCAGGCTATTTCCTTGTCTAGTTAGAGCAGCTGATGGATCCTTGTGTGAAACATGCTGTCTCTCCCTTGATGCGCATCATGGTAAATAAAACCCTCTTCCTGATTTCTCTACCGTCACCTGACTTGGCCTCCTGTCTGAAGTAACCTAAAAATGACTATCACAGTATACTATTACTCTTATACTACACTATTACTCTACCAGTATACTATTACTACTGCACAAGACTGTACTCTAACACTACACTATTACTCTACCAGTATACTATTACTACTGTACAGGACCATACTCTACCACTACACTATTACTCTACCAGAATACTATTACTACTGTACAGGACCATACTCTAACACTACACTATTACTCTAACAGTATACTATTAATACTGTACAGGACCATACTCTAACACTACACTATTACTCTACCAGTATACTATTACTACTGTACAGGACCATACTCTACCACTACACTATTACTCTACCAGTATACTATTACTACTGTACAGGACCATACTCTAACACTACACTATTACTCTAACAGTATACTATTACTACTGTTTAGGACTATACTCTAACACTACACTATTACTCTACCAGTATACTATTACTACTGTACAGGACCATACTCTAACACTACACTATTACTCTAACAGTATACTATTACTACTGTACAGGACCATACTCTACCACTATACTATCACTCTACCAGTACTCTACACATCATACTCTACCAGTATACTATTGCTACTGTATAGGACTCTACTCTACCACTACACTATCACTCTACCAGTACTCTGCACATCATACTCTACCAGTATACTATTACTACTGTTTAGGACTCTACCACTATACTATTACTCTACCAGTATACTATTATATACATATGTATATCACTGCACAGAGAAGCCTTCATAGGGGCTGTTCTACACAGATGCTTATGCACACACACACACACACACACACACACACACACATTTAAATGTTCACATAGAGTATACTATTATCAAACACACAATGGGACTGTTGCTTGCCTGTAGACGTGTGTGTGAGGAAAGAAACACTCAAGACTTTTTATGCTGTCAACATTTATTGAGCTTTAAGCTGGTGCACAAACTTCAGCGTCAGAAATATTTGAGCCCAATGTGGTTAATGTTGTGAGGTGATTGTCTTCGATATTTGAGCCCAATGTGATTAATGTTGTGAGGTGATTGTTTGACTTCGATATTTGAGCCCAAAGTGATTAATGTTGTGAGGTGATTGTTTGTCTTGGATATTTGAGCCCAATGTGATTACTGATGTGCAGTGGTTATTTGTTTTTTCTTCGGTCTGGCAGCATCTGTCTGGCAGCAAAAGGGGGTGACACCAACCAACGATTATTCAATAATAGCCCTAATTGGACTATTATTATTTGGTTCCTATTTTGGCGATTATTAATTGGTCGATTATTTATTGGTTCTGGCCCTAATTGTTGATTATTAATTTGTTCTGGCCCTAATTGGGCGAGTCCACACAGCCCCTGGCCCTGGGGGTGACTGAGGTGGCCTGGATCAAACCACCTCTGTGTTGTGTCTTTGCATGTGCCAGTGGGACGGGATGTTGATGTTTATTTATTTAGACTATCTGCTTGTTTACTTCTGTCACTACTGCTTTTCTCTCAGAGTCGGTCTTGTGTTATAGCTGCTGAGTGATTGTCTGAATGTGTTTGTAAATGGTGCTGGCCACCAGGGGGATGTGTGCTTGTGCACT
This sequence comes from Sardinella tawilis, assembly GCA_030264315.1. Classification (NCBI taxonomy): domain Eukaryota; kingdom Metazoa; phylum Chordata; class Actinopteri; order Clupeiformes; family Clupeidae; genus Sardinella; species Sardinella tawilis. Next base: position 2,009 of record JASCQY010134280.1, read on the forward strand.
TTCATGACGTCAGTCTTGTCTTTTTTTTTATGGGCTTTTTTGCCTTTAATTGGACAGGACAGCTGAAGAGTGACAGGAAGTGAGTGGGGAGAGAGATGGGGAGGGATCAGGAAATGACCTCAGGCCGGAATCGAACCCAGTCATGGTCGGGCGCCTAACCAACTGAGCTACTGCACCCCCGTCGGTCTTGTCTTGATTATAATGTTGCATATAACTACTCTAGTCCTGACTGTAATGTTGTGTGTAACTACTCTAGTAATTATTGTAATGTTGCGTGTACTGTAACTACTCTAGTCCTGATTGTAATGTTGTGTGTAACTACTCTAGTCCTGATTGTAATGTTGTGTGTAACTACTCTAGTAATGATTGTAATGTTGTGTGTAAGCACTCTAGTAATTGTAGAAATTATTCTAGGATATATAGATTATAAATTGGCATATTAACACAGCTATCTTGATAAGAACAGGCAAGAAGAAAAATGAAGTTGTGACAGGCCCCAACTAAGTTGAGAAAAAAGAGGAAGAAAAGGTATAAGCTATTTCTGCAAACTCTCTACACAAGCACAAGTCAAAGTAAAACCAGACAAGTAGTCCAGACAAGCAAATGTCAAATGATGTTATTAGTATAAATTATTAGCACACATGTACATTAAAAAGGATGACTAATGAGTAATTAAGAGGAAATCCACTGCAAGATGCTGATACTTACAGAAATTACAGACAGACAAAAGGGATCTAAAGAAAATAAATCACAATAAAGAGAAACTGGAAAAAAATGAAAAGATTGCAACTTTGCACAAAAGTTGGAGACCATTTCCCCTCAGGTTGAGCATAAAAGCTGGGGTCTGGGTTCACAGCTTTCAGACTTGATCAAGATCTCACCTAGGGACAGCTCTTGCAGTAGATTTCACTCTGTTATGCATTAGGTGTATTGCTTGACAATTGTCTATGCATACTCTGTGCTGACATTGTGAAATAAAAAAAAAAAGTCTTTGTCAACAACTGAACTTCGGAGTCTTGGGTGCTACTTTGCTGCATCAGTCCAGACCGAAGAATTTGGCAGTTTTAGGTAGTGATTAAATTCTACGACAGATTTGGTGTCAGAAGCGGGATTTGCTGACCGCAAGAGGGAGCGGTCTACTGGGCCACACCTATGCTTCGGTATTGGCGTCTCTGAAACTCCCGGGAGAAACAAGGTGAGCGCTTTGCTTATAGTGTAAAATTTCAGAGAGGCCAATCCTGAGTAGGGGTGTCGTCTAGAAGTAGCACCTCTTATTTGCAAAAAAAGTTGACATTGACTTAATGCATTGAGCACTGTATGTTATGTATGTTACGTGCTTGTAGCGGTTAGCTCGCACGGGTGTGCTGGTAGCGGTTAGCTCGCACAGGGAAATCATATACGTGTTGGTAGCGGATAGCTCGCACGGGTGTGCTAGGAGCGGTAAGCTCGCACAGGAAAAAGGTTTTTGAGGTGTCGGGGAATAATTTCGCTGCACCAGATGTAGTTTAATTCTACTGTTGTGTTATATGTTTATGTGAATAAGCGAAAAAGGTAGGCTGTTCACAGGAAAAAGGTTTTTGAGGTGTCAGGGAATAATCTCGCTGCACCAGATGTAGTTTAATTCTACTATTGTGTTATATGTTAATGTGAATTGTGAAAACAAAGGTAGGCCGTGGGGTGAAAGCCCCCGCTGGCCGGAGTGCTACTACTCTGTTGTGTGACTGTGACTGAATATATATCTTGTGTTTGTTTGTTTTGTCCATGGCATGTAATAGATGAATGAGGAGACAACTTTTACCATAAGATTACTCAACGTGGGCCCAACAGTGTATTTTGTGGAAGGCGTGCCTAATCCTTATGCAACCAAAGCCCAAGTGATTGAAGCAGTCAAGAAGTGGCTGGGGGCCCATGATGAACAAGAAGGGGTAGAAGAAAGTGATAGCAAGATTAAATATCCATATACTATACCACCTTCACCTGATACTAGCTACACTGACTACACATTTGATTGTGTTAAGCAGTCTGATTACCCATATAACACACCACCTCCACCTGATACTAGCAACACTGACTACACATTTGATTGTGTTAAGCAGTCTGACTACCCATATACTATATCACCTTCACCTGATTACTCACCTACTATCCCAAACACCTTCACAACCCAGTTGCCAGATAACTTCGCCAGTGAAGCAGGATTGAGTGAGGCCGAAATAAAGGAAGAGGAAGATTGTGTAGGGATAGGCAGTGAAGGGAAGGGAGAGGATATACTAGGGGGTGAGCAAGAGCAAGAGGGTTCGGGAGATGAACCAGAAGATGAAAGTGAAGAGTTAAGTGAATTTTTGAAGATAATAGACAAAATAATTGAACAAGTGCAAAAAAAGAATGAGCTGAGATTTACTGAGAATCAAGCCCAACTTCATGAAGTAAATAAAAAACTGAGAAATTTGGCAAAAAGAAGAACAGCAGACATAGGAAAAAGAAAGAGAGCTTTGGAGAACAATATACAGCAGAAAGCTAAAAAACTGTATAACATAGGGCGAAAGGAAGTAGAGCATAATACTGTGAGAAGACTGCCCGAGCTAGACCGGTGGCCAAGAGACCTAGAGGAAGGGATTGAACTTACTGTGCTACGCATCGTAGACAGGCCACTTCAGGCAAACCTCAGGGCAAAAAAGAAGGACTGGGAGTTTGAGGGTACTTTTACCACAGACAGAAAAGAGTTGATATTGCTGCAGGCTATACAGGAAGTGTGCAGAGTGGCTCAGATAGATGATGAGATAGAAGAAAAATTGACTGAATCATTGCAAATCCCTGAATGCCAGTAGTAGGGCAAAGACCCAGAATAGGAAATTGCAGACCCAGAGTGATATTGCTTTAATATACTTAGGATTGCTATTCAATGTGCTTGTGCTAAGTAAAAGAATCAAAGTAATCAGTACAGATATTTGGTGTTGTTAGTTATGCTGTCTGTAAGAATTTGATAGAAGGAAAATAAAGCCGGTCAGTGCCATGTGAAATAAAGCAAAATAAATTAAAGAATAATAAGGAATTGTCTTTACTAAGTCTTTACTTTGAACACATGAGGAAAATAATAACAACCACAAGAATAGAAGGAGACAGATACAGAGTAAGAATAACAGATAGAGACACAGGGACTGATTTTGAAATAACATTCAATACCCTAATGGGGGTAATGTCCTATATAGTAATAGAGCTTATGTCAAGTGATTAGTTGCAAAGGCAACAATGAGAAAAGGAAAGAAATAAAAGTGTAATAAAGTATTGCATTCAGAAAGAATAAAATAAATCAACTCAAACAAGTGTGTTACAATGGATCCGATCCAAAAGTTTGTGTTCAATTGTTTAATCGTTGCTTGGGTTATTGCAGGAATAATATTTATTATAGGTATGGTGTTGTCTGCAACCTCAGGACAAATTGAAAAGATAGACGCAGGAAATAACAGTCAAGGAAACTGCAGCCAGTTCCTTTGTTAAAGGCTCTAAATACTAAGCAAACAACAGAGAACCATATAATATATATATATAAAAAAAAGAAAGAAAGAAAGTATAAGAATAAGATGGCAGAATTAACCCCACTGCAAAGGGTTGTAAGAGAAAACCCATGCAGCAAAAGAATAATAGAGCAGTTCAGCAAAAAATGGGCAGAAAGGACAAAGAAAGACGCCACCCCGTGGCCAGAAGCAGGCACATTGGCAGTACCAATGCTAGTGCAGATGGAGGAAAAAATAAAAAACCACAAGAGAACAGAAAAAGGAAAAAAGAGGAAGGAAAAAAGGGAACTGGAACTAGGAATACTAACAGAATTTGCCAAAATAGCAGGAGAGTGGGAAAGAGGATGCACCCCAAAGAAGGCCACAGCCCCTGAAGCTCAGACTGAGAAGACAGAGGCCCAACGACTGTGTGAAGAAGGAGAGAGGCCCCCGCCATACGTCAAAATGGAGAGACTGTACCCAGAGGTGCCCAGAGCAAACCTGATGTGTCCAACGCTGGATGTGGGTCCTGGACTCTACATAGGGGGACTACAGATCAATGGGCCACGGAAAAACCTGGTGAAGCTCGCAATGGAGTTAGGAGTGCCAGAAGAGGGAGAAGAAGAAAGTGATTCGGGGGAATTGACACAGTCAAGTGAGGAAAGGCCAACCGAAGAAATAAGTCAGCAGGTGTCTCAGGGACCACAGCCAGGAGATGCACAAGCAGGAGGTGTAACCCCGAGTGACCAGGAACCTCAGTCAACACAGACAACAACTGGAAAAGTGAATCAACCGCTATTGGCAGCAGCCACTTGGCCAGATGGGGCATTTGAGGCCGAAACTGAAAGAAGGCGCCGCCTGGAGGAGGAGGAATTTAGGAAAAAAGAAGAAGAACAGTATCTACAGCAAGCATTGACAATGAATGGTCAGACCTCACAGGGGCCCAAGATACAGAGCAAGCAACAGTTACAATACCACCAGGCAATGAAAAAGTTACAACCAGAGCGACAGCACCGCCTAGCTGTAGAAGTGCTGAGACTAAATGGCAAAGAAAACTACTTGGATGCCTTGGGCGCCCGCCAAGGCTCGGATGGAGAGATAAGATATGATGAAGCAAAAACAATAAGGGAAGAATTAAGGCAGCAGGAAGAGGAATCACAATGGATAGGGAAATGGCAGCGGCGTGCTAGAGAGGCACAAAAGGAAAAGGAAAGAAGGAATGGAATTGACAACCAGAGACCAAAAGAACTCTACAACCCAAGACAAATGGCAAGGGAAGAACAAGGCCTAATGGGGGAATGCATCCCAGAAGAAGTAGAAAAAAGATTCTGGGAAGCAGAAAGAAGAACTAGAGAAATCTATAGAAAAGAACAACAGTTCCTACGGGATGAAATGGAACACTATGAGAAAGAATACCAGATGATGGTATCAAGGAGCATGGCAGACCTGGATGCCGCCATGGAAAAATTGGAAAAGAAAACTGCTGAGTTGAGTGAAGGACTCTACCGAACTGAACAACATGCAATCCTGTCCCGAGGAGAGGATGAGGCAAATCAGCAGTGGCGTGAGAGACAGATGGAAAGAATGGAAGAGATGACCAGAAGAGATGAAGAACTGTGGGGAAGACAGGATTACGACTGGAAGACAATGCACAATCGGAGAATAGACTGTGGAAGGGGCATTGAGCAAGGGAGGCGGACCCAGAAGGAAGTGGAACGGGTAGCCAAAGAACAGGAAAAGATGGCTACAAACCAGCACAGAATGCAAGCTTGGGCACAGGCTAGAGAACTGGAGGTGGGACAAATATTGAAGGATATGACTGAGGGTCTTGAAGATAACTATGAGAGCATCAAAATAATTGACAAGAACCAAAAAGAACAAGTGAAGAAAGTAGATGAGCTGGTGGAACTCACCAGAAAAGGCACTAGGGCAATGGAGGAAAGTGTCAACCTGAGCCAGAGTCGGATAAGGGCAGAGCACGAAGCCCATGACCCAGTGTATGGAGAAGAAAGCAGTACCGACGAGGATGAGGATTATGTCCAAGCTAAGAGTGCACAGGCATGCGCAGAAATGACAGAAGGAGAAGAGGATAATGAAGATCTTGAAAGAGTGGAAGGCACAGAGGTGGTGAAGATGCAGTGTTTGGCATGTGGGAAAATATTCAACACACAGCATGGGTTGAAGGTACACCAAACGAAAAAAAACCAACAAACGCTGTAAGCAGAAGGAAGGAAGAGCAGTGAGAGTGCTCCCTAGTGGGGAAGTACAGGATGCATCAGGAACGTATCCAGTGATGATCCCACCCGCCATGATTGCCACAGGGCTGTGGTCCATCAACAAGGTAAAGAAAGGAATAGAAAAGGGACTGAGTGAAATGCGCCGAGGTATGCGGAAAGGCCTGAATGAAATAGAAAGCGGGGTGAAAAAGAGCTTGAAGGAAACAAAGAAAGAACTGGAAAAAGAGGGAAGAGAGACGGAAAGGAAGAAGAGGGAGAGGGCCCAGAAAAGAGCCACAGAAGAGTCAGATGAGGAGACTGGCGTCATGGCACCCCTGATAGTGAAAGGAAGTACTGCCCACTACCAGCCATGGACACACTCAGACGTAGAGGGAATGCTCAATAGGATTCCAATTCTGCAGGCTGGCGCAGGGCCATGGATAATGGAATTTGAGAAAGAAACAGTAGGGAAGACTTTGGCACTAGGAGACATAAAGTATGTGCTCAGCAAGGTCCTGGGCAAAGCAGAGGCCGAGTCAGTGCTATACAGGATAAGGTTGGATGATATAATGGACGATCCCAGCAGGGATGCAGATCCATTCGACAAACATAGAACCGACATATGGTCAGCCCTAAGACAAGCATATCCTAACACATTCATTCCAGGAGAAATATGCATAAACAAGCTTAAGGATGATGACAACCCAGTAGCATTTGTAGAGAAAGCAGCTCAACAGTGGAGAGCAAAAATGGAGCAAGACCCTGATGCATCTGATGTGCTACGAGCACAATTCAGAGAAGCGGTTCTAAAAGCACTGCCAAAGAAAGTGCAAACCATGTTGAAGGCCGACTGGAGACTGTCAGTCATGAACAGGGATGAGTTCAGACAGGCAGTGTCACACTTTGTCACCATATTCAGACAAGAGCAAGAAGAAAAAGAACAGCAGAGTGAGGAGGCAACGCGGAAGTTGGTTCAAATGCAGATACAAGAAACCAAGAGCGCCAGGAAGACAGCAGTACAAGCCCCAGTGGTGTCATCACAGATAGGCCAACAGCAGACACCGCCGCCACCTCCCACACAGCAGCAAACTACACCACACCAAGTAATGATGCCCCAAGGGCAAGTGATGATAAGTCAGCCAGGGACACAAGTAATGTCACAACAACCCCAAGTGATCCAGCAAGCACTACCATCTGGCCAAATACAAATGTATCAGAACCCACAAGTAATACCACCAGGAACGGCAGTGTATATGCCTGGTGTCACCCATGGAGCTAAGTGGCTGCAGCCAGCTGAACAATGGGACCAACCCAAGAAGGGGTCCAGACAAAAGGGGCAAGGACAGAGAAACAACCAACAGAACCAGGGACCACTTGTGTGTTTCAGATGTCAAGGGGTAGGGCACATGAAAAGAGATTGCCCAAGCACACCACAAAACCAAAACGGAGGTTACCAACAACAAGGATATGCCTCACAGCAAGGATATGCCCAGCAGCAGCAACAGCAGGAAGGGTGGATCCAGACAAGACAACAAGGAGGACAGCAAGGAAGGAATTTCATGCAAGAACAACCAAACAATCAAATGCCGATGCAACCACAGCAACAGCAGATGATGATGCAGTCCGAAGGCAGTGGGCTAGTCTCCCCATTTCGGGGAGCTCCCTATTGACGAGGGAAGGTCAGGGGAAGGTCAGTTCCTCATTCTAACCAGGGGAACTGATAGTGAACCTTTGCTGCGGGTTCTAATAGAGGGCAAAAGTGTAGAATGCTTAGTTGACACTGGTGCAACATATACCTGTCTAAAACCACGAGATGCCCAACACCTCCCGAGGTCCAAAGGAAAATTCCGGAAGACCATTGGCTTTTCAGGGGAAGTGCAGCTTAACCCACTGACAATTCCAGTACTGATTCGAATAGAAGACAGGGAAGCACGAATACCAATCTTAAATGCTGAAAGCACCCCCATCAACTTGCTAGGAAGAGATGCACTCTGTCAATTGGGAATACAAATAGAGTGCTCAACTCATGGAGTCTCAATACCTGGGATAGTAAGACAAATGATGTCCTTTATAGGACTGATAGGATTCAGTAGTGAATGGATAGACTGTCATGAGCAAAAAAAATAGCCCCATTACAGTTACTAATGGGAATGGCAGGGAGAGACCAGTTAAAAAACAAACTAACTTGGAATAGAGAGGCAGAAGAAGCATTTGAGAAAATAAAAAGGGAAATACAACAAGCACCAGCTCTAACCCTGCCAGATTACAACGAACCATTCAGCCTGTATGTGACTACCAGGCGAGAGCCAGGACAGGACACTTACATGTCAGCCATTCTAGCACAAAAACAATGCAAGGGAAAAAGGAAACAAGATGAAGGGACTGTAACTAGGTTCCTCACCCGGGAAGTGATTCCCAGATTCGGCATTCCAGAAACGATAAGTAGCGATAATGGGAAAGCGTTCATATCAAATGTATGGAAGAAGATAGCTCAGAAAATGCGAATAAGAGTACGATTTGGATGCGTCTACCATCCCCAGAGCCAGGGAATAGTAGAAAGAGTTAATGGCACACTGAAGAACAAAATACTAAAGATATGTCAAAGCACAGGTTTGTCATGGATAGACGCTCTGCCTATAGCACTGATAAAAATGCAAAGCGAAAGGAGCCGCATAACGCACCTGACACCATATGAGGTGCTTACGGGTTGGGCTATGCCCACCCCAATGATCAGGGACGGGCGCGGCCCAACCCTGGAAAACGCTGAACCAGGAAATTCAACAGTACATAAGACAATTGTCCTATATTCATAAAACTATCTTTAAAGAACAGAAGAAGGCTCCTAGGGAGAAACGCTCTGAAGGAGAGTAGGCAAATGGAGCCTGGGGACTACGTGTACGTCAAGAGGTCTTGTCTGGGCCTCAGACCAACAAAGACATTTAAGGTGGTGCAAGCCACCCCTAAAGCAGGTAAGAATTGAAGGTTCAAATGTATGGTACCACCTTAATTTCTGTTTCAGGGCTGAGAGACCAGAAAGGGAGCGGTGGGAGGATGATGGAGACCAAGGGCCAGCACATGCAGGACCAGAGCAGATTTCGAGGAGAGTGATGATGAGGGTGAACCACAAGGGGGGTCCGAGTGGGAGTGCTGGCAGGAGGGATGTGCCAGCTCCTGGTGTTTACCCTGGGGCTGATATGCCTAGGGTGCCTTGTGTCTTCTCCCCCAATCTGTGTCAGCAGGTAGTGTGTCAGATGAGCCAGCCTCCACCAGAGCCCAAGACAGTTCCGAGAGGGCTGCTGCCGCCTTTTGCAGATGCTGGAAGCACAGCCTTCATTGGAGCCCCGACCAGTCCGGGAAGAGCTCCACCAGTGCAGAAGCCGTATGAGCCCTGTCCTCCCAGGTCAGGCAGGGAGAGGCAGAAGAAGCCATGAGGCTGGCCCAGGGCCCATGGGCCAGCTCTGCCCCAGCTCAGCAGAAGCCTTCCCCAGCCAAGGAAGATTTTACCTGGGGGAAGAGTTCTACACCATCAGCAATGAGTTATGGTGACCCGAGATTCCACCATTCACTCCAGAAGGCTTCCTGGAGCAGCCTGTTAACCCTACTGTAGCACTTCCGACCCAAGGACATACTGGAGGAGCTCTCCCAGGCGTCTCCTCTGTTACCACACCACAAGAAGACAACCCATCACAAGATGATGAACCAGGACCAAGCACCCAGCAAGAAGGAGAGCACTGGTATAGTACAGTAGAGGGTCAGAATCTAAGTATCCCCTATGAATACCCCTCAAAGACAGAAATTGCACTGTGGCATAAGCGGATGTCAGAGACGGGACCACAGAAAATGAAACTTCTAGCTGATGTCAATGTATCAAGAATGGACATTGAAACTGGTCTGACGTCAAATAGGGCGGGAGGTACAATAACATTGACAATTCTCTCTCTCTACAAAGATAACAGACAAAGGGTTCTACTGTTGCTTGATAAGATATGAAGACAGGTTTGGAACTGTAAAATGGACAGAAGTGAATGGTGGTGGACACCTGCTGCACAAACATCCCCAGGGATGGTGAAGATACTACCGAAGCCTTTGAACAAGCAATGAACCAACTAAAGGAACTAAAGGCTGAGGCCCACAGCGACGCAGGAAAAGCACCAGACCTCCAGCTGGACATTGATTTGTCTAGTGTGGGGTCCTTTTTTGACTTCGCTTGGGGCTGGATGAAGGACTTATTCGGTTCTCTGGGAGCTACAATCATAGGATGAGATGCCGGGTACCTGGACGGGAGTGAAGTTTAGGGGGGAGAGTGTAACAGATGCCAGCTAGCTTAGCTGCGCATGTGAAACGTTAGTAAAGCTTCACTCCCGACGCCAGATCGCCCTCAGTCGCTTGACTGAGAGCCTTTTTTTTCAGTCGAGTGGCTAGGGCATTCGCCTCCCGATCCGAGTTGCTGTGTTGTTGAGTAGCAGGCGGAACTTACATGAACTTTACCCGATAATGGAATACCCCCAGGCTGAGGTAGAGGAGGCCTGCCTGTGAATTCTTAAATGGAATGATTTGTGAAGCGTTCGAATGTGCGTGAATGTATGTCTGTATATACACTGATGCTTATATGTGCAAGGAAGAAGACTGCTTACATTCCAGCTCACACTAAAACCATTTACTGATTGTTTGTAATACACCTACACTGAAGCTTATGTGTGCAATGAAGAGGCAGCTTACAATGCAACACACATTGACCACATAACATATGCCAAGACATGCCCACCGACTTCGTTAAATAAGGAGCAGTGAGATAGAGACCAGTAAAATAGAAGAAATATACACTATTACTACGCTATAGGCAGATAATCGGGGGAATTAGCAATGTCTAAGTGACGGACAAATCAGGAAAAATGGATGTTTGGATGTTTTTACTCGCTTCTAGAATTTAGCAATAGTATCTAGGAAACTTAAGTTTTTAGGGGAATAGCCCTCAACTGTACGACCAACCTGACCAATCAGGTTATTGCTTGCTCGAATAGGAAATAAGATTAAAAACAGTAAGGTGCCACCTGAGCAACCACAAGGGCCATTTGCAAAAGCAATCACCTACTTGGCTTAAGGGAAGGAGCACGTGCCCATTTAGCAGGAAAAAAAAAAAAAAAAAAAAAAAAAAAA
>JASCQY010134321.1:0-25493 GCA_030264315.1 Sardinella tawilis
ATGACAAACAGGGGTCTGAAAAACACTTCTGATATAAAAAAGAAATTATTTATTTGAAGTGGGGGGGAAATGGGGGGATTGGAAAAAATGTAGAAATTTAATGTGATTTCAAGACGCAAATACTCAATAACCACTAAACATACAGTGACATGCTATACACCATTGGAATTAGACAGATCTCTTGTTTATTTTGATATGCAGCTTGCCACAGGGGAGTAACGGAATCGCAAGATATTTCATAGAGAAGAATGGTATGACATGGACGCAGATTTCACGTGATATGATATGCGAGTGATTTCTGTGCGCCAATAAACGATGGAGCAATCGGAGCGAGAAAAATGGGTGTGGCCACGCACGCACGGTGCGGGCGTCGGGCCCATAGGGTTAAAGTGTGAAATACCGAACTATACCTTTAATCGCTGCCTCGATGCACTGTGGCATTGCTTGGGAGTTATTGAAGCCCAGATTTCCTTGATGCTCATTCCCCAGCAACGTTAATCAACAGCTGCTTGGAAGGTCTCAAAATGGAAAATGTAGGATATCCGGTTCAAACTGTTGAATACAGTCACTCACACAAGGAACTCTTTCATTCATATCATTTGTGCTAATGAAATTTCCTCCACAAACAATATCCTACAACTCCAGCTACAATCACCACTCCAAACAGTACACCAATTATCATTCCAGCCTGGCTGCCTGAGAGAGAGAAAGGGGGAATGAGAGGGAGAGAAATGAATATTAAAATGAAGAAAAAACATACAGTCAGCATTAAATACATTTCACATTTCTTTTAGCATACTGTATGTGGTCATACTCATGATAGGAATGTTGCTAGCATCTAGCTTATTCACCCATTTCAAGCAATCATTGATCTGCTTACTTGTTTACAAAATGCAAAACATTTTTGGTGTGTACATCTCATCAGTCATTTGAAACTGGTGATCTATAAAATAAAAAAGGGCGATGTGCAGTAGCCAAATGCTTTTGGTCTTGCACGCCATTGGAGAACAGTCTATGGTTGAAAAATGATGTCATGCATCTACGATTTGATTGGTAGTCTACGTTGGCCAGGCCAAACGTAATCTTTGCACCACCGTAGACTCTACCTCTGCCAACGCAATATGGGTCACTGACCCAATACAAATTCCAGATGGTGTAATGGATCACCATCAAAATTTACTCATCTGTTCTTTGTCCTAATGCCCACATTGTGCTCAAATCTGTTTAGTACTTTTCCAGTTACAGCCAATGAAAGGGACACACACACATACTGTACACACAAAGAAATACAGAAGATCAATCATAAGTGGGTTGGAGAATGGAGCATCTGTAATATGTTTCTGAAGCAAAGGATGTCTCTGCATCCAACTCACCTTTCACCTCCACACTGACATTCATGACAGCAGAGATTTCTCCTTGGTTGTTCTTGATGAGGCATTTATAGACACCCTTGTTGTCCACAGTGACAGCGTCGATCGTTAGAGTCTCAGTGTTCCCCCCTAACTTCTTATCGTTGTGTGACCACTCATATATAGGGCTCGGATTGGCATCAGCTTTGCAGAACAACTCCAGTCTCTTCCCCTCATCAATGGTCACATTTCCAGTGCTATTCAGCACTTTGGGTTTGTCTGCCAAAGGAGACAGAGTGAGAATAATGGACATTATCATAAGGATACTGTGAAAACTTCATTAGCGCATCAGATGCCTTTTTCTGCATGACATATTTTGACATTCCTTTACATTAATTCCAAACTGGTATACTAGTACATTTACAGTATTAGGCCTATTTCAATTACTATTTTCTGTACTATCAACAAAGAACAGTAATGGACGTACAATACGCTTCCAGCTGAACAGCATTAGATCTGGTGACAGGAATGGGTTTAGCTGTGTTCAGATCCAGTCTGGCTGCACAGCTGTAGGAGGCTCCATGGTCCTCTCTGGAAGCGCTGATATCCAGCTTGGTCTTCACACTGACGTCCTTAGCCTGATCCCCCTCAATAGTGAACTGAGGGAAGTCTGCGTGCTCCAGTTCAGTGTCTCCTCTGTACCAGATGATGGTGAGGTTCTGAGCTGGAGCCACACTCTGGACCTCACACTGCAGAGAGTACTGCTGTCCCTCCAGCAGTGGGCCAGTATGGCTTAAGAGAAGAGTCATATTCTCAGGGATTTCTGTTAAACGCACAACAAAAATGAGAAAAAAAAATATTCACAGTGTACGTACGTGGGACATTAAATTTATTTCAGCCTATCTAACCTGTTGTGAGTAATCAACCTTTAAAGGAGTTCTCCGGAGTGAATCAAACAGAAGCCCTGCTGTCTGAGGCTGCCGAGTGCTGTCGATAGATATCAGAACGACAGCAGTAGGTACAACGTAGACCGAATTCGAGAACAGATTAGGTCATATCTTTTTCGGTATGGTTTCGTTTTCATATGCCCTAATCAGTTAACGGTAGTAGCTAGTTCTTGAATTCGGTCTACATTGTACCTACTGCTGTCATTCTGATACCTATCGACAGCACTCCTCAGACAACAGGGCTTCGGTTTGATTCACTCCGTAGAACTCCTTTAATTTCATAGTGAGCCTCAGTATAGGGTCCAGAGACAAGCAGTGACACAATGATCCAGTAATAATGTACATTACAACAGCTAACATAAAACGTAATTGAATATTTCAAAGCTTTGTCAGAAAACATGTTACAGTATTTGAGCATCACTGTGAATATAATGGAGGGACACACCAACAGCTTCACTCACTGTAAATGATAATGGGTAGACGGGTCAAGCATTGCACAACATCAACATTGGCGTAGCACTGGATCCCATTACTCAGCCTCCAGTCAGTGCTGTCCACACTCCACTCCAGCTGCATTGTGTTGTCTTGCATTTTACTACCCACTGTTGCCTCCCAGCCCATACTGTCAGCATTGTACGGAATGCTGCAGCTGGCTGCTGCTGGACCTCCATACTTCGCCACCAGAACAGGGGGGGCAATGATGGGTTCCTTGCCAGCGCAGTTCTGCCCTATACAGTAGACACACATACAGTACATATACACACACAGAAACAGAGGGGGGAAAGTGAGTGTAGTCCCAAATTCTAGATGCATCCTAGTGGTAGAGCAGATAGTTTTCCTCAGCTAATACGTCTAGCCACACACCATAAGGTCTCACTAAGCTCCTATATAAGGGAGTTTTTCCTTGCCCCTGGTGCTCTTGGGTGCTCCTGATGTAAGGCGCCTTGAGACATTGCTTTGTATAAGGCGCTGTACAAATAATATTGAATTGAAATGAATAAGCCTTGGTAAGTCCAATCACAATGCTCTAGGCCAGTGTTTTCAAACTGGGGGCTGGGGCTGCGAAGGGGTGCCAGAGGGGCTTCAGCATGTTGGAGGAAAATTATTAATTGAAGTAAAACTGTACATATATTCCTATTTGTTATAAAACTCCATTTCAGTAATCTGTCACCTATCTGAACGTTACTACTGTTATTGCAATTATTATTTTTCTTATCCATAATCTCTCTGATTGTTCGGACATGTTTGAATGCCAGCCAATCTATGGTCCTGGCCTAATCATATAGACAACCAGCATACACAAACCAGCATAGCCTCGGTGACAAAATATTTTAGCACATATTTTTCCACCAGCTACTTAGCTCTGGTAAAATGAACAATGTTTTCAAAATAAAAAGTCTTGATGAGCAGCCCAATAGCCGATCTGACCAAACATTGATTGCAAAAACTCAGAAGAACTGGCCAAAACTCAGAAGAACTGGCCACAAGTTTGAGGCAACATAGCATTATGTAAAATATGGATTTACAGTCTCTGCTTGGATATCCTCTCTGACAATTCCAAAATTAATTTTGTCACTGTAGCCTACTGTCAGGATCTTTGCTTTTGTAGCTGTGTTATAGAAACACTCTTTCCATATGGGGGGCCTCAGCTGGAATCCACTGGTATATGGGGGGCCTTGTCATGAAAAAATTTGGAAACCCCTGCTCTAGGCCTATCTGTAGTCCTTAGCAAGATATTGACAGGGCTGTCAACAGTGACCAAGGAATAGTGGTCGTTTGAATCGGCTTTGTCATTGACTTTGGAGGAGATAGACTTGGGTTTTTCAGAAAAAGGCATTTCATAGAAGAATGTAGACTGTTTGCTGTTTTGCTGATGTTGCTCTGATTGGTCTGATTCTACCCCTTTTGAGCCTGGTCTATCAGTCGTGACATTTTGATGTTTGGGATAGCTTGTCAAGCTAGAGAGAGTGCGCACCTCACCCAGATAACAAGTTTAATTCTGGGAAGGTCCCGGGACAGGGCTCTCAAGTTTTGAAGAGATTGCAAAGAATGAGAGATTGCAAAGAGTGAGATTTTCACTCGGGGGGGGGGGGTGGCACCGCGGCCGGTTCCAAGTGAAATAGGACTTTTGTGTACCTGCCACGTTCCCTCCCCCCTGAGCGAATTACACGACAGTCCTGCTTATTTTACTCATTTTGCTCACAGTGCCACGCCCCCTGCCCCTGATCAACTTTTTAGCTCAGGAGCTCCATGTTCGCATTTCGGCTTCTCCTGTAATATTTCCTCACAATGTATGATTTCTTTCAGTTCTCTTTCAACTCCTGCTCATCTACAATTGTGCATTAAAAACCCCCACCATGCATTCACGTAACGTGAGTTTGAAAGTGAAACTCCAGCCTGCTCAGCTGCAGTTGCTCTGAGCACGCATGAAACGTGACACATTTGTGAGGCGAAGTAAAAAATTTCCTAGCATGTGAAATACCATGTGTGGCGTGAGAGCGTGTGAATTGCGTGGTATCACGCACATTTTTTGGGCACGGGAATGTTCCATGAAGGTTACTTTGGTTCCTCGAAGGGGTTAGGAAAAGTTCTTTTTACGGATATACAACATTAGATGCTTATTTTAAGCATCCTTGTCTTATAATCAGCACAAAAACATAAGGACATATTGGACAAGTTATTGTGATAAAAAAGAGAGTTTCTGTTACTCTCTAGTACAGTACTTGATCGTATCTGCAATGAATGACCACACTGACGTCAAACTTGCATGAATTCTTGCTTGGGAAATGAAATGCTGACAGAAGCGTTGGATCTGATAATGAAGAGATGCTTGGCTTGCTGTTGGTTTTGGCACCTATCGCACCTGCATCTGTACCACTCTGTTGTAGGTTTGCTACAAGTCAATAGTCAAAAGTTGGAGGGGGAAAGAGAATGCGCAACTTGCTGGGCGTTGCCTGACACATGGTTAAGGTTGATCTGCTGATGAACGAGGTGTAATAGCACTGTCTCAATGCTAATACAGCGAGAGGCGTGAGAACAGCTACAGTATCTGCCTGGTCAGAGACCACAGTGAATGACAATTGTCACACATTCAACTTCCTGTCATAAGGGTGTCAAAACTACTCTGAAGACTGAGTGAGCTTTTCAGCTCAAAATGACTAAAAATGCCAAGTAAGCCTATTCAGAGATAGAGATTCAAACCCATAGTACTGTAAATTGGTTGACCTATCAATCTAATTTCAGATGTGTACTGTAACACCTTTGTTCTCACATTATCCAGATTGTGGCTTGGGGTTTAAACAGGAGAAGTGATTTAGAAACAATGTTTCTTTCACAAGGCAACCACAGCTTAGCCCTACTCAGTGCACAAACTGACCCCAAAAAAGAACACTTTTGGCTCTCATCAAGGGTAGGGTGGGAATGCTAATACATAGGTTGTGGATTATTGGACACATCCAGTTGTGTGTAGAAGAGATAATGACATTTGACATTTGGGACACCTACAGTAACCCATGACATTAGCCTAGATTACATGAGTTAGCCTATAGCTATCTTGGCTAAAAAAAAAGAGGCAACGGGTTAACCATCTTCTATAGCACAGGGACATGTTTTACATAGCACAGGTTGCATGCACCCAGAGTAGTTACTTTAGATCACTGAAGAAAAGATGTGCATGAGTTATAAATAAGATTAGGCTTAGAGCCCACACACAGTATCCTAACCTCCTAATCATCATGAAATGAATGAAGAATTTTTTGCTTTCAGGGTTTTAACCTATATAGTTAAAATCCATCCGCACACATGTATATGCTTCCTAGCATGCTAATCTTGTTGATTAATCTTGTTGTTGCAGAGCCAAGTGAGAATAAACAAACAGTAAGATAAACCAATAAATCTTACATATACTGTTACAGTATATGTAACATATACTGTTAATGTATGTACTTACCTGATACACCATACAGACAAAGAAGGTTGACGCAGCACAGAACCCAAATGGGAACAATGAGCTCCATGAGTGTGTTCAGTGTGGCGACGGTCAGAAACTGAAAGAAAGTACGGGAAGTGTTTTGAGTTAGGCCCATTTCCTGAAGAAAACACACGCGCACACTCCTACACTCTTTCCGTGTACTTCTCCATTTTTAGGCCGTGTGTGTGCATGTGCATGTGTACAGTATGTATGTATTGGCAGGGGCTAAGTTTGTGCAAGAATGTCAAGGTTAAGAGTTAGCCAGATGTGAATGTACAGTACGTATTTGTACCGCTGTAGCCAACTGATACAGGTTAGTTTTGAGTGCCATTTTGTTTACTTCCATGACTAAATTAAGGGCTTTTGTTTTCCATGCCTCTAGAGGATTTGATAAATCAGCCCTCACCTGTTCCTGTCATTGTCATATTTACAGACGTACGTGTCCACGTCCAATCCTTCATCTTTTCTCATTACCAGTGATTTAACCGACTTCAGTAGAAGTGTAACCTATCTGTCCCACTCTATTGCTACTACAAGTCAATAGTCAAAAGAAAAGAAGAAAAAAAAAAACACGACTTGCTGCTGTTTGACAAGATCTGAGCATGATCAAGGTGTAATGTACTGTAGTAGCACCACAGAAATGCCAAGCGAGAAGTGAGGCCTGTAGGCTTTTGATTTTTATCTTTGGTATGGTGGGTTTGTCCTCTGTCTGTTTTGTTTTCTCTGTTTTCATTGTATTTTACCTCATAGATTTTAGACCTGTTACCTGTTCTGTTTTTAATTAAGGGTTTTGTTTTCCCCTTGAGTCACTGCATGTTGTTTTATTTTGGCTCCACGTCGTTTGGATGTCTATCTGCCTCCGAACACACACAGCAATCTCTGTATTGAGAAGGTTTTGTAACTTGTGGCCTCAGCATGATCTCAGCATGACAATGACATCAGAAAGGCATTGAAGCCACAGAAAAGTGCAAACTAGATCCAGGCTATGCAGGGCAACTCAGACCTGAACAAATCAATGAAGGAATGAATCATAGAATGAGTGGATCATAAATCAATCAAAAAATCTTTACAAAACTCTTCTTTTATTGTCTTTACCTCGGTAAAGGGTAGGATTCTCTCCAGATATTTATTTACATTTTGAAAACAACAAAGAAAACCTTCAGGTGATGTGAAGGTAACATTGAAAGGTATGCATTCTAAGGAGGAAGTAAGGAGGAATCCCTGATATGTGATTGGTCTGAACAGTGATTTACAGTATATGTTCATTTCTGAAGCATAAGCCCATTTCAAAGTTGGGATTGGAAACATTTCCCCAACTCTCTTCTCACTTTGCTGGCTACAAGCGAGTTCAAGCCCTATTGTTCTCCGTTTCTCAAAACCATCATTGCTAACCAGTTAGCAACTTAGTTGGTTGGCAATGGGAAATTGCATTGCAACCATCAAATTGCTAATTTAGTTAGCAACTATGGTATAGTAAGAAAGAGGGAGGATCACCATACTCATTCGGGGGAGGGAGTAAGGGGAGACAGCCAGGACAACTGTAAATTACACAAAGATATGAACTTTTCCACTTTTTTTTCAAAAACCCTAACAAAACATAAACAAGTCTTTCTGTGTTATTTTCAGGGGCCAATTAGGCAATCCGTCATTCAGAGAGAGAGAGAGAGAAATGATCTTACTGCAGTACTACAAATCAGACCCACTATACCAACTATCTAGTAAATCTGGTGGCATCC
The DNA here is from genome assembly GCA_030264315.1 of Sardinella tawilis. Lineage (NCBI taxonomy): Eukaryota > Metazoa > Chordata > Actinopteri > Clupeiformes > Clupeidae > Sardinella > Sardinella tawilis. The sequence goes on from JASCQY010134321.1 coordinate 8,003, forward strand.
TTGTTCCAAAGACTCAGCTCCCTCCCTTGCCTCTCCTGATCTAATTTATCCTGGACGTCATGCTCTCCAAATTAGTGGGGCTCGTTCCTCTTGCAGGGCCTCTTCCACACCACCACGGCTACACCCAGGGCCAAGGCCAGGGCCGATGCTGCTACCACTGCACCGATTGCTATTATTATTATGATGTTCAGGTTCCCTGAGAAAGAGAGAGAGAGAGAGAGAGAGAGAGAGAGTATTAGGAGAAGACTTGAAATTAATCTCTAATTATATTTAAAATTATAAGCTATAGTTTAACTATTGTTGTGATCAGAACACAAAAAGAAAACTATTACAGTAACAGAACAGAGAAATGTATGGTACGCCAAAGACAGAAGTATAGATGTATCCTTACTGCTACCTACTGACCCTCTTTGAATCCATGCTTATTGGATGTAACATAAAACATCTCATACACTGAACAACTTGTAGCCTGGCAAGCTAAACTAGGTGGTCTAGATTTCTAGGCTAAAAAACTTGTTCACTGCAAAACAAAATAATAAATGTCTACATGTTTATTTATAATGTAAGACCGACTGAATAAGCTACCTGAAATCAGCTGGATTGCATCAGATCTGGTGTCAGGAATGGGTTCAACTGTGTTCAGATCCAGTCTTGCTGCACAGCTGTAGGATTCTCCATGGTCCACCCTGGAAGCGCTGATGTTCAGATAAGTTCTCACTGTGACGGCGTTAGTCTGATTGAGGAGAGGGAAGTTTGCACGCTTCAGCTCAGTGTCTCCTATGTACCAGATGATGGTGAGGTTCTGAACTGGAGCCACACTCTGGACCTCACACTGCAGCTGGTAGTCCTCCTCCCCCTCCAGCAGTGGGCCTGTGTCATTTATGAAGCTAATGGTCACACTGTCGGGAATTTCTGTCGAAAAATACATACACAAACACACACACACACAAAAATAAATAAAATAAAATAAGTGAACCCATTGATCAAGCATAGTTAGATAGAAAGTCATTGTGTATAGCCATGGGAGTAATTCAGGACAATCCATCCAATGCCCAGATGTGGCAGGAAACACAAATGGCTCAATAAAGTAACAAAGTAAATTTGCACTCACTGTAAATAGTGATGGGTAGACGGGTCTGGCATTGCGTGTCTTCACCGTCGTCCGTGGTCCAGGCCGTAGATTCGTAATCATGGTTGGTGTAGTTGTACACAGTACACTCCACGCCGTTCGCCATTGACCAGTCCGTCACGCTGGACACATTCCAGACCAGCTGCTGTGTGTTCTCTTTGTGTGTGCGTCCGGTTGGGGCCTCCCATCCCATCCTGGTAGCATTGTAGTGACTGTAGCAGGTTGCTGTTGCTGGACCGCCATACCTCACTAGCAGACTCGGGGGGACAATGACTGGCTCCTTCCCAGTGCAATCCTGGCCTGGACCATTACAAAAGAGGCTAGGAAAGTTTTGGATAATGACAGAAGTGTATTTTTAAAGCAAGAAATTCCTCGGTCATTTTTATATCCTAACCTCATTTTATAGGCCTATCTAATTTGAGATGAATAATAAACAAACAAACAAATTATTGCATAACACAAAATAAACAAAGAAATACATATTGTAGGCTATTACAAACAAGTAATCTGTAGGTCGAAAAAAGAAAGAACGGTAATTGCCACTCTCACGTTTATCTTATAGCAACATAAAGTTATCTTACCGGATACATAAAAGTTAACCGGACACAGAGGTGAGAGCCAGAGGAGTCCATGTAAGAGAGTTAAAAGCTCCATGCTTGTGGTTGTGTGAATGTCTGCTGGAACTGACAAACAGGAAACTTGTTAGCTTAATGAAGGTTGGTCTACGCCCCTTCCTTGCTTTATACTGATACATCTTTGATTCTCATAGACACACACACACATACACACACACACACGTGTTTGCACATGTGCATCTACACAAACTTTTTTTTTTTTTTAAAGATATTTCTTTGGCTTTGCCTTTATTTGGATAGGACAGTAGAGAGGAAGTGAGAGACACAGAGAAGGATCGGGAAATGACCACGGGTTGGACTTGAACCTGGGTCACCGGATTCATGGTATGGCGCCTTAGCCAACTGAGTTATGCCGACCCATCTACATAAACTTTTAACAGAATAAGTTTGTGCATTGGTTATAGGTTATAGAAGAGGGTTACACATCAGAATGCATTTTGTTTTCTTCAGTCTCTCATATTTAATCACAATCTCATTCAGATTTATTAGAGAGTAATCTTACATAAATTGCATTCAATACTAGCCTGGGAATACCCATGCTGCCTTGCACGCTCGTTCCGAACTGCACGGCAGCCTGGAGACCATGGCCGAAATTTTTGCATGAATTTGGCAACCAATCACACAACGGGGAGAGATGGCAAGACGATATGTGAACATTTGGACAAACGAAACCTGAAAACCCGTATACGATAAAATGTATAGGTGGTCCCCAGACTAAATCTCACTTGAGATTTAGGCTGGTGTTAGTCAGGCTAATTCAATACATGGATGTGGTTAAAATGAGTGTACTCATTTGCAGTTGCGTAGTGCGTATATTCTTTATTAAGGGTACACTATGCAAGCCTCCCCCCTACAGGCGCGATTTCTTTAAAATATAGCAACAAGATTGTACTGTACACTCTCCCCAATTCATGTGGATTACTCTTCAGACCAAAGCATGGTGAAGAGTGCCGTTACTAGGGCAACCTGCGTCACATCCAAACACTTTGTGGCGCGAATCTTTCGGAATCTTGAGAAGGCAAACATGGCGGCCAGGGAGCTTTAGGAACGATCAGGTAAAACATGTTTATCATGCATTTAAAATGGAGTCTGCTCACAGCAAACTGTAGGAAGTTAGTCACCATGATGTTCTCAGTTAAATAGCGGGATTGGAAAAAAGAAGAGCCATGCAGTCCTTATTGGAGTCATCATTTCTCACTTGTTCACTAAACGAAGAAAGACTGGGTTCTCTGCGGTCACAATGGTTTACCACTTGCTTTACCCACCACCCCCACTCATGGTTTTGCACCACGGAAATGTGACACAATCAAGACTTCACAAGGGATACTGTGTCATAAGATCGTCACCACATGGTGTCAGACACTGTCACAATGGCCGGGAAAAAAGGGACAGGAAGCAATAAGCAGACATAAACAACTGGTTTGAAAGAAAAAGGAAGATGGTTTTCATTGTCCTCATTTACATAAGGCAGTAACAGAAAGGCTTAAGAACCAGATACTAGAGTCCAGCTGCAAACACTAAAAATAGACAACAGTGAGTTTGAGGAAAGCAATGTTGTATTTGTTTGTACAGTAAATTGTGGATTCCTCTCTGACAATCCTTGTAATGCAGAAGCCATTATTTAAAACATAAACCAGAAGATTCGACTTCACAGCGAGAGAAGTCCACAGAAAAACAGTGGGAGCTTATGCTGGTGGCATTGTCTAAGGCCACAGGGAAGGCAGAACAAAGACACACAGCTGTGGCAATATTGCATCCTGTTAGCTTCCCAAGAGCAACTAAGCATACATGCTTTCCTAAGTTATATAGTCCGGGAGCCATGGGGCTAGACCCCGAATTTTTGGCTAAAGTTTTTTTTTTTCTTTGCTTAATCTTATAGGCCTACTGTAGATTTTGGGTAGCTCTTCAAGATTTAAGAGGGTGCTCGGTGATATCCCTTGGGTAATTTCATATATTAACCCTTTATTGCCCTGTATGCCTTAAATGTAAAAAAACAAAATGCAAAAAACCCTAACATCAGTAAGAAATACTGACATTAAAAAGTATTCCCTAGTATTACATCATGGTCATTAAATAAAAAAAAGTTGGATAAGATAAACATCTTGTCTCAGTAATCCAGGTTTCATTCCAACAAATTCAGCCCACCCCCAAACAGGAGTCTGATACAGTAGCTGTGGTCTAACAGCTCCCTCCACTGAAACACGCTGACGTGATGTCATTTCCTCTTGTGGGAAGGCCGCTCATTTCCTTAGTAAGGGTCGCTTTTCCTGCAGTGCCTCTTCCAGATTACAGTCGCTACAACCACCAAGACCAGCACTGCCAATACTGTACATATTATTATTATTATTCTCCTGGGGTGGTCTGGGGAGAGAGAGAGAAAGAGAGAGAGAGAGAGAGAGAGAGAGAGAGAGAGAGAGAGAGAGGATATACCACAAATATAAAAACTGATCAAGATGTGTCATGTGACTAAGTAATATGTTTGAATGCAAATATGCATTGAAATACACAAGTAGGCTACATTTGGAAAAGAGGCAACTCATTTTATATTTTTTATCACTTTGTAATGGATTTTTTGCAATATCTGTATTTTTTTACTATAAAGTTAACAGAATCAATATTTATGTATTCATTTTTGGAGACATACCGAACATCAGCTGTATGGTGTTAGATCTGGTGTCGGGTATGGGCTCAGTTGTGTTCAGACCCAGTCTAGCTGCACAGCTGTAGGCGACTCCATGGTCCTCTCTGGAAGCTGTAATACTTATTCTCGCCCACACGGTGTCACTGTGGGTCTGATTGAGGTGAGTGGAGTCTAAGCGACCCAGCTCTGCGTCCCCTCTCAACCACACGACAGCGAGGCTGTCAACCGGAGCCACACTCTTAATCTCACACTCCAGGAAGTACTGCTCTCCCTCCACCAGCCGATCAGGGCGGTTTACCAAGCGAAGAGACACACTCTCAGGAAATTCTGTGGAAACACACACACACACACACACACACACACACACACACACATACATAGACACGGAAGGGATGTGAGCAAGAGAGCAAAATAACAGTAATTAAGTGCCACAAATGACAGTAACAACATACATATAGGCTACATGCTACTGTATGTTATTTGATGTCAAAGCACTAACATAAAATATTGCACAGTAGGCTATAAAGTAAACTTTATGCCCAACCATAGTTACAAACCCACAGACATGGAATGGAAAGCCATTGCCATTTTTTGCCTTGGCCATGATGAACTAGGAGAGGTTGTGGATGGCCAAAGAGCTATCATGCACATGGGGCATGGTGGTGTCCTCCTTCACATGGAAATCCTGAACTTGAATCTTGGCGAATTAGAAAAAAAAAAGCTTACACGTGATGTCAAATTGCACAAACCCATTGTATTTCAATGGTGGTTGCCAAGGAGGGCGCAGTTTAGCCAAAATGCCAAATTTACTGAAGGCAAAAATTTCTATACGCTGCACTTGAGTTTATTTTGATAAATTAAAGTTGAAAATATTTTATTTCAACATCAGAGAACAAGGTACAATACTTCATTCATTCATTGTACAGTATGTCCCCTTTGAGTATGTCGAAAAATCTTTTGTGTCCATGGGACAGTCCGATTGTCCATAAAGACAAATAAATAACGAAGTCATTCATATTATGGCAAGTTTGCATGGCTAGCACTGCTAGATCAATAAACACAAATGACACAAATTCGTAACAAATTTCACTCACTGTAAATGATGATGGGCAGGTGGTTCCAGCATTGCCCATGTTTCTCAGAGTTGGTGAAGCATGCTATGCCATAGCTGAGGGACCAGTCAGTGACACTGTCCACACTCCACTCCAGCTGCTGTGTGTTGTCTTGGGCTTTAGCTCCCACCGTTGCCTCCCAGCCCATCATGGTGGCGTTGTACTGAGCGCTGCAGGTGGCTTTGGCAGGATCTCCGTACCTCACCACCAGACTAGGAGGAACAATGATTGGTTGTCTCCCCTCACATGCCTGTCCTGCATAAGAGAGAAGAAAAGAGAAAAACAGTCATTAGTGCTGCTACAGCTTATGAATGTATTGACCATTTCAGGTACTAGATTCTATAGCTGGATAAAACAATGCTTGAACATTCTATCTACTATATGTCGCTAGCTGGGTGCCACTGTGAGCTGAAGCACAATGTACTGTTTCATCACTAGTTTACAACTGTACATGAGGACAAACACACACAGCCCTGATCTCGACTCTATCAAAAATCTTTGGGCAGCACTGAAAAGCTGTGTGTGTGTGTAGTGCACTTTGCTAGACCTTCCGTGAGGCACTGTGGGCCGGCACCCCAGCCCAGGTCGCTACAATATAGTAATAATCATGGACTTTACAATTCAAGAAGATTTTTTATCCTGAGCAGTTACATGTAGGAGAAGAAACCAGGGAGAGAGGCAAAGAAAGCAAGAAATGCAGAGAGAGATTGAGCCAGATAGTACCAGGCTCTGGTGAATACAAGAAATTTAACTGATTAATGTACTGTAGTGATGAAACCTTTTTGGCACAGAGATTCCAAAATGTTTGCGATGTACAATCCTGTTGGCCTGGGGCTAAGAAACTCCCGTCTCTCAAGTCATTTGCTTTATTTGGGCAATTCTGTACGAATGCGGCGAGGTTGCCTGATTGCTCCTGTGGACTATAAATCTAAACAGATGGACTTTTGGCGACAGCTAATCAGTAAACTTTACAGCCAACACAGCGAAGAGAATAACAGGAGAGTAGTATTGCTAAGCTAAATGAAAGAAAATCTTATACTCCTGGCTTGTAAACAAGAAAAGAATAAGAACAATTAGCCTTTCTTTCTTTCTTTACTTTCAAATTAAAAATGTCTTTCCAGCTACATAAACGTTGACAAGACACAGAGGGATGATCCATAAAAGTGCCTGAGGTAGTGTGCAGAACTCCATGTGTCTCCAGAGCAGTGAGGCCTTGTAGGAACAACTAAAATGGGAAACTTTTTTGGTTTGACCCACACCCCTTCCTGAGAGTAATTTGGCCCATCATATGCGGATAAACACGCAAATGATCTAAACTCTGCTTATTTAAACATCTAGATTAAATCTCCTTAGGAATTTTAGTCATACGCACACACACACACACACACACACACACACACACACACAAAGTCTTGGCAAGTATAGCTATTTTGGGCAGAATGGAATGATACATTTAAGCAATATAACACGGGTGGGAGTGGGTTTGGTAGCGTATATCGTCACGTCTGTGGATTGGCTGCCTCCGAATCAAACTTACCACTTGGCTTTGGGCCAATTTTCTTGTTAATGACCTGTGATAGATAGACATGTATACTTTCTATACTAATTATATACTAAAGGATTTCATGCACCACCAAAGACTGTACAGTATTCCTATTTTCTGTATAGGACGAGGCATGACACTGAAAGTAAAACAGTTCCATAATTCCATAATTTGCTTTAATGAGTGCAGTTTACTTTAACAAAGCAGTTTTTCAGAGATACAGGTAATTAAACAGGCGCTAACCTAAAAACTGCCTGTTATGTCTTAAAACAAGTTTTGCTTTTATATTTCATGTTCACAAAATGTCTTGTGTGTGTAATAAACACCTCAAGTTACATGAACAGAAATTTTCGAATTTAGAAAGGAGTGTTCTTTTGTAGGGCTATAGAAAAGAGAAAAAAAGTGATAGAGTTGCACCGAAGTACTATGCTACTAAAGATAAAACGCAAACTTCACTTTTGCACCAATTCTTTCAAAGACTGGCTTATGTCTGTGAGCACATCAGTGATTTTCTTCAGGTGGCAGTTCATGGCTCGGACTGCCTCTCCTATTTCATTTTGCGGCTCCAACACAGAGTCTGTCAGCATGCATGGATCGGACACCTCACTGGACCCGCCGGACAGTGACTCAGATACACAGGGTTCACCTGCTGGACCACCTGATGAACACATGGAAAAAATCACATAGGAATAACATACAATATCACACTCTGTTGGTATAACATAAAAAACACAAAGGTATAACATATCATATAACATAACATAACATAACATAACAGTGCCCTTGTTCATTTGCATCTTCCTCAGTGTAAGAAACTGTGTATGAGCCAACATGTCATACTACGGTATGGAGGCTTCTTAATGGGATTTCATGAATCCAGTATGTAGGCATGCGAATTCTAATTTCACAGTGTACTACATTATAATAACAAGGGCACTAAAAATGAGAACCTTACATGAAACTAACATGATTTCAAGTAAGTTTGCAAAAATTACCAAAAAATACAATCACATAAACCACCTTTAACACAGCAGATGCATGGTGAAATATTAGCTCAACATGACTACTGGATTTTCGTTTTTTTTTGGTTCAGGAAAGGGATGGAGCTAATAGTGTAAAGAATAGATTATGACGTCTAAGAAGCTGAGATAGAAACATTGATAAACCTACACCGTACATCCAGCTGGACTGTATTAGATCTGGTCTCAGGAATGTAGTCAGCTGTCCACAGAACCAGCAGGGCAGCACATCTGTAGGAGACATTGTCCTGTTGAGAAGCGGTGAGCCACAGATTAGCTGTAGCTGTGACGTCCCTGTTCTCATAGTCGCCCTCGATAGCGAGATGAGGCCAGTACGACTGCTCCAGCTCAGTGGCTCCTCTGTACCAGATGATGGTGAGGTTCTGGACCGGGGCCACGCTCTGGACCTCACACTGCAGCTGGTACCGCTGTCCCTCCACTAGATGGCCGGTGTGGTTCACCAAGTTAAGGGTCACTCTCTCTGGAGTTTCTGTGGAAATCCAGCAAACACACACACACACACACACACACACCAAAACATTGTTAAGTCTTGCTTCTACAGTCATTAAAGAGGGCAGGTAGTAGTGATGTTCAATCTGATCCATAACAAAAAAATTAATCGCTAGAACCATGAACCTTCTCTGCAGGTTCGATTTGTCACCCTTGCATCATGAACATCTTACTCTATCAGGAAATGGGGAGGTCTGCATCATGGAGAGACCCTTTTAATAAGAGTTAACTAAAGGGCAATACCTCATTCAAGCCCTCCGGTCATTGATCATCTATGCACACGTCTTTTAACACTGTTGTCCATGGATTTATGGACTGCTTGAGTAATACACACTTTAAGGAGGCTCCATAAGGAGCAAATTGAGGTGATTGTAGTCTATTATATCAACAAAGCATTTCGGTCATTTCGAAATATGATGTGAACCTGTGCGATTTACAGTTACAGTATCATCAAAGTGGTAATCAATCTAAAAGTAATAGTATAAGTCACTCAGCCAACTCGTGCAGGGCCCACATTATCTGAGGGAAAAAAGTCACCGTTTAAAGGCACATTCGTACCCGTGTTTCACACATTCTCTCTGTTGATTTCGCATGTACTTTGACACGAAATTGGGGAGCTTATGCTTACGGACAAAACGGATAAAAGCCATTGGGAATAGTGGGGAAGATATCATGTGACTGCATGTCCCAATAAAAAAAAAAAAACGGACGAAGGTATGAAGGTAGGCCTATTAACAGACAAAACGTACCAACAGAAATACGGGCGAAAAGTAGGCCTACACACATCGGGTATGAATGGTCATTAAAGGGAAGCAGTGGTGGAGTACAAACGAGCTGCCAAAAAAATTAACCGAAATGATGCAACCTGAGCGGACTTATAACGGTTTTAGCAAGGCAGCAAAATAGCATAGCAATGTGGGTAAGTAGTTTTAGAAACTTGCCCCCATTGCAGCACCCAAATACTATCCTGTGACACCCATAGACAAGTGACACCCAGCCACTGTCTTGCCGCAGCTACAGTAGATAGCCTACTGTCTCGCAGCACCCAGACGTTGCCCTGCAACAATAAGATGAGAGGGATATTTAATAGATGGGTTTTTGGGAGATGTCACGAAAAAAAAATTTGCACGCCGCTGGGTGGAAGGAGCCTCATAGAACAACATGAGAAAAACTCTTTCAAGAAGGAATTACTGTTTGTATGTTTGGGGCTGTAAACTGGGGAAAATTTTACTTTGACTAATAAGGTAATAAAAGTGATTTCAGCTTCATTCTGGTTTGGTTTCATTCTATGTGAGCTGAGTCCTTGACATGCACAACAGCTTCACTCACTGTAAATGGTGATGGGTAGATGGGCAAAGCATTGCGCAACATCAGAATTGGTGTAGCATTGTATCCCATTACTCAGCATCCAGTCAGTGCTGTCCACACTCCACTCCAGCTGCGTTGTGTTGTCTTGGACTGTAGCTCCCTTTGGTGCCTCCCAGCCCATGCTGTCAGCATTGTACGGAACGCTGCAGCTGGCTGCTGCTGGACCTCCATACTTCGCCACCAGAACAGGGGGGGCAATGATGGGTTCCTTGCCAGTGCAGTCCTGCCCTGTAGACACACACACACACACACACACACACACACACACACACACACAGAAAAGGGGAAAGTGAGTGAGCATCTCAATAAGGTTGTGGTGCAGGTAAAGTGATAACCAAAGAGGATCAGGAAGCACCTTAGCGTGGTCATGACCCCTCACATTGCCACACCTGACTATACTACTGTATACTATGTGTATGTGTAACATGGACATGGCAATGACATCAATGACATTAGCATCAAACTTGATCTTTCATTCATTACCCTCACATTACATGCATGACAAGGAGAACATCACAATGACATCAACATTAGCTGTCAAAGTTGATCTTACACCAACTAGGGGCCACATCATGCAGACGGCGCAGCGCAGTGTGCTTTTGCGACTGAAGCAGCATGACATTACTATTTTCTTACGGTACTGATCAAATTTCAGTGAACTGACCTTCCCTGCTCCTGACTGTCTGATGCCTACTGCACTCATGAAAGCTTGACGTGACGTTACAAGTGCATCATTTGTTTTTTTTTTCCACAAGGGACGCACATTAAACTTGCCCACATCACTATGCTATTTGACTGCCTTGGCAGGCTCACTACAACAGTCAAATCTCCGCCCAGGGAGCACCATTCTGTTTCATTTTTTGGCAACTGACAGTACCTGACCACCTTTCGGACTGGAACGTAGGTCCATGTGCCAGCACTCCCCTTTAAAGGACAGTTCAAACCAAAGATTTGCAAAAGTCCTAGACGGTTGCAGAGAGGAGTTGCGGTGGTGTGAATCAAAAGTTGCAAGCAGTTGCAAGCCGTCGCAAAAGATTCAACATGTCAAATCGCAGTTGCAGAGTTTTAGAACGTTGCAGCAAGTTGCTGGTTTTTAGAAGGTTGCAGGTCGTCTTGTTGCGGATCTTTGGTTTGAACTGGCCTTAACACATCCAGTGTAGCCTGCATGTGCCAGCATTCCCCTTTAACACATCCAGTGTAGCCTGCATGTGCCAACACTCCCCTTTAACAGATCCAGTGTAGCCTCTATGTGCCAACACTCCCACTTCGCTGTTAAGTTTCCAAACAGAATTCTCAGAAGTGCTGCAGGAGCAGCAGATAAAGAATTACTGTGCTGGCACTGGTATCTGGCATGCTGTGCCTTATCCATTCCCCACCCTTACAAGATAAACACAAAATTTCATCTAAATGGCAGTGGAAAGTGTGAATGTTATTAATGTCAGCAGTAAAAATATAGACCATTTCAGGTTCTAATTCCATAGCTGATGCTTGAACATTCTGGTCCCCAACTACTTCCTGTTACATTAACATATGAGCCTGTTCACAGTAGTCATTAGAATGTCTTAGCTAAATCTGATCTGCAAGTGTTTCATTCTAATGACTGGTGTGAACAATGACCAAAACGGTTTGGAATCTGATTAATCTTAACCACATGTGGAGGTGGTTTGAGACAGTTCTATCCAGATATGAAAGGTAAATCTGATTGCAAGTGATAAGCTGAGACACATGCTAGAACATTGGTGTGAACAAATGTGTCTTGGCTGATCACTTGCAATCAGATTTACCCAAGACACATTCTAATGACTAATGTGAACAGGCTCAGAATATATCAAATGTTAAACAGGAGGTCCTGGGGGACCAGCTATGGAACTAGAACCTGAAATGGTAGAACTTACTTGACTTAATGCTTCCATCACATATCCACTGAAGACTTAGGGTTAGACTTCAAAACTGATTACACAAGTAGATGAATGAAATCAGTGGAGAATTTTATATGTTGGAATAATGGAAGAAATTCTACCTTCACATGTTTTAAAAAGCCAAAATACATAGACACACATTCAAAACGTAGACACACACACACTCAATTTGTGTACTGCTGTGAAGCTATAAATAGTGTTATACAGTCGTTCTTTAATTACATTTCTTCAATACTGTACATGTGTCTTACCTACAACATGAATGTCAGCAGGGCACAGAACAAAGATCCAGAGAAGTCCATGAAGGAAAGGGAAAAATTCCATGACTGAGGTTGATCCAGACGAGACAGGATGCCTTAAAGTTTGAACAAACTGGCCAGTCTTGTTCCCTCCCTACAATTATAAAGGCATATCCACACACACACACACACACACACACACACACACACACACAATGTGCGCATGTGCGCACACACATAGGCTCACACACACAATTTATCTCTATCAGAGACATACAATTTATTTTCGCTGCTCTAGTAATAACAGAACAGACTAATGCTTGGTGGGATATACAAGTAAAGAAGCGGTTTGGTGCAGAGGCTTGGGACAATGGTGTTGTTATTGAGCTGTGAGAGCCTTAAATTTACATTAAATTCAAATTCAAAAAGCTTTATTAGTCAAACATGTTGCCATGTTAGAAAATTGTCTTTGATTGTAGGCAGTCTTTTCTTTAATTGTGTGTGTGAGGTGTTTGTGTAATTTGAATGTTCTGTGTATGTATTGCATTTGGTATGAAGGATTTTGGATAAATTGCCTTTTTGCCTAAAGGCATTCTTTATCTTCAGCCCAAAGGTAGCATCTCAAAACAAGGGTGGATTGGGTGGGAAGGATGGAGTTGGTCTTCCTTTATACTACCTGAATGTGCAGATTTTACTTGCCCAGGGGTCCGTTTCCCAAAAGCATAGTTGCTAACTATGTAAGTTACTATGTTGATGTCCATTGCCAACCAACATGGTTGCTAACTGGTTAGCTAACTGGTTGCTAACTGGTTAGCAACTATGCTTTTGGGAAACGGAGGTTAGCACCACATAATGCTTCCTCCCAATTTCATTTGCCTCCACCATATAGTCAGGAAACTAACAATTCACTTCCGTTTGCTTTGTCTCAAAATCATGATGGCCAAATTAGTGAACAGAGAAGTCAAATAATGCATTCCAGCGTGTAACGTATCATGGCCAAACAGTAGCGATTGGTTGAAGTCACGACCAAACAGTAGCGATTGGTTTACAGCAGAAAGTATCGACCCACCATGAACAACTCTGCAAGCTAAATGAAAGAAAATCTTACTCCTGCTTGTAAAGAATAACGTCACATCAATTCAAACCTAAGTATGGTTAGCAAGCAGTTTTATTTATTATATGCGTATTACTTTGTAAACATAAAAAATGTTCCTATGTTTCCTGCATGATCCTTGTCTTGCTTGATTTTCCAAAGGCTTCAGATCGGGACCCTCTGGAATTCTCTGACATTAAAAACAGCTTCTCCTCACTCTAAAAACACTCTAAAACATTTATGTTTACTGTACTGTATGCTGACAGCATAATTGCTGCCCATTTACCATGAGCCAGCAGAGGTCTGCCAACAATGAAATTAGGGGCCCAGAGACACTCATCATCATTCATGCAACTGCATCAGACATCCGAGATTCTACCCGATGTGTCCTCACTGTAACACTATACACATACTGTAGTATGTGCCTGTATGGCCTGCTTTGACTGCGGACCAGCTCAGTCTGAGATTGACCTTGGTCTGAGCTAGCCTGGCTAACACCAGCCTAAATCTCAAGTGAGATTTAGTCTGGGGACCACCTATACATTTTCTCGTAGGGGACTTCAGGTTCCGTTTGTCCAGAAATTCGCGCATTGTCTTGCCGTCTCTTCCCGTTCTGTGATTGGTTTCCAAATCCATGCGAAAATTTCGGCCATGGTCTCCAGGCTGCCGTGCAGTTCGGAACGAGCGTGCATGGGTATTCCCAGGCTAGGTCTGAGTACAACTTCTCTAAAACAATGGACAGCAGCTATAACGCTACTTGAATTAGGGCCACAGAAAATGAAACAGAGTGAGTTTCTGGCCCAATTCAGTCAGTGTTGGCAGCTGGTTCAGTTCGCTATTCAGTCTATGTTGTACTAAGTTCTCATGTTCTTTCTCCTTCCAACAGCGCCCGACGACATCCGAAGTGGGGTTTTGAGCACTGGTAATTGCTTCAGAAATAGCTATTTATTTTGTCATGGTGCAATGCCCTTAGTTTAAGCATCTAGACCCATTAGGTACCATATGTTGGTCTAGTTATCAACACTCAACATTCAATTAGGCCAATTATGAATTTGTTCCCAAATAAAAGTTTTACCTCATTATCACTTCCGATAGGGAGGCTACCTTTTGCTCTGGATTATCCTTTTATTTTCATGTATAGAAGGGCCCTGTTGCACTTGTCTGTCCCCATATTAATGTCTCTAAAGCTTCACAGCGGCAGTGTAGGAAATTAATTGAGGGCCTAATTCCTTCTATGGGGCCTATTCCAGATTACAAACGGGATGGGCCTAATTCCTTCCGCAAGGCCTATTCCAGATTACAAACGGGATGGGCCTAATTCCTTCTGCAATGCCTATTCCAGATTACAAACGGGATGGGCCTAATTCCTTCTGCAGGGCCAATTCCAGATTACAAACGGGATGGGCTAATTCCTTCTGCAAGGCCTATTCCAGATTACAAACGGGATGGGCCTAATTCCTTCCGCAGGGCCTAATTCCAGATTACAAACGGGATGGGCTAATTCCTTCTGCAGGGCCAATTCCGGATTACAAACGGGATGGGCCTAATTCCTTCTGCAGGGCCAATTCCAGATTACAAACAAGATCACCGACAGGATCAGCAGCGCCACCACTACACCTGGTATCAGTCCCCATGAGCTGTCTGGAAGAGAGAGAGACAGTGTGAGACACACAGAGAGATAGCCAGAGGGAAGCAGGCCACATACAGCAACGGCTTTCAAATTCTTTTCAAGCTTCTTGAATCAGTCTGCATGAAAGAATGTGAAGGCCTGTATGTCCGACACACCTGAACTAATTCTTGAGCACTTTTCACAATTGATCCTTTGATTAAAGAGTGAATATTTTTCTATTTTGTTTGATTGTAATGAACCCCCTGTAATGTTAAACAAGTGTACAGTATATATGTAAGGGATAACGTTCTGCCAGGCAGTCATTATCTTGGAATATTCTCCCGACAGAGTGATGAGACCTCTTTAATCACTCTGAAGGGAGAATATTCCAAGATAATGATTGCCTGACAGAATGTTATCCCGCTTATTACACGGCTACCTGCTGAATATATCAACAAAATGATAATGGATAATTGTTTTAGCACTGCTTTCATAGTCATTTTAATTATAGGTAATAGCTTCCGTGAAAGAAACGTAGCCAACGCCGTTAACTTACAGATCAGCTGATTGTTTATGGCAACGTTCTATTTCACTTTCCCTAGCAGCGGTCTTTTATACTTGACAACGGTCCATTATCGAGAAGTGTCAGACCGTAGAACGTTGTGAAGTCCCATTGAAGTGAATGGAGCATCTATAGCATTATGAAGAGCCGTGTAATAAATATACAGTATATATAACATATACCATAACACCTACCATCAATCAGATGTATTATGTTCGATCTGCTTTCAGGCATGGGCTCAGTCGTGTTCAAATCTAGTATGGCGACACAGCTGTAGTTGCCCCCACGGTCACCCATGGATTCTGTGAGATCCAGGTTAACCCTTATAGTGGTGGGGCGAGTTCCTTTGAGGAGGGAGAAGTTCTTGCGCTCCAGCACGGCGTCTCCTCTGTACCAGACGACGGTGAGTTTGTTAACTGGAGCCACTCTGTCAACCTCACACTCCAACGAGTACTGCTCTCTAGGGTTTGTCAGGGTTAAATTCTCAGGAATTGCTGTGGAGGTGTACACACACACACAATTATCTGAAAAAATCTGAAATTATCTGAAATGTAACATGAAATACGACCATCCATCTACAGTATTTGATTGGCCTACAGAGGGCTTAGTGTTTTACATTCATTAAGTGGGTAGGTAACATCACATTCTGATCCATTGAACCACATAGTTCAGGAGCCATCTCTGCTGATTCCTTCTCCACTCTCCTGACTACACACCTGATTTTACAGGACTCTCTGTATGCCACGGATATGTCAAGACCTCACGCTTACTCACTGTAAATGGTAATGGGTAGATGGGTCTCGCATTGCCCCTGGTCAGAGATGGTGAGGCAATCTATGCCATGCCTCAGTGACCAATCAGTGCTGTTTACACTCCAGACCAGCTGCTGTGTGTCGTTTTCAGCTGTGGCTCCCAGTGGTGCCTCCCAGCCAATCGATTTAGCTGCGTCGTGGGCACGACAGGTCGCACTGGCTGGATCTCCGACTTTCACCACCAGACTTGGGGGATCAATTACTGGTGGTTTCCCAGTGCAATCTTGCCCTAGGTGCATGCGCGCGCACACACACACACACACACACACACACACACACACACACACACACAAATAAATAAACAAACAAAAACTATTTGTACATTCTTGATGCTAATGCCATCTGAACGGGGTGTAGGACCTCACTTTCAGTCTCATTTTCCTGTGCTCCATTTAGATAGCATTAGCTCCATTAATTAGTGTTAGCGGTTTGTTTGCTCTTTGGCATGTTCTACCAAATTTTGTCCAACAGCACCCAGTGACTTCAGACAATAGGCTTGTGGGTGAAATATTCCAGCCTTTTCCTTTAAAGTAAAAAACATGTCACAAAACCTTTTGGACCCAAGGAATAAAGTTGGGCTGAAAGAGAGGAAGGTTCCAATAAAGGCTCTTTCTCATAATCCTTCAAGTAAAATACATGTTTCTTACCTACAACATGAAAGTCAGCAATACACAGAAGAAGGAAACATGAAGAAAGTCCATGAAGAAGCATGTAAAATGCCATGATTCTGTGCTCACGGTCGAACCAGATGAGATGAGTTACTTCAAAAGTCTAAAATAAACTGACTGGCTGTGTGTCTTTCGTAGAATTATATTGTAAGTACACATATTAAACACTGCAAAACACTCGTTTGTACATGCACATGTACGCACACACACACACATACACACACACACATGCGCGCACACACACACAGAGTTTATCTCTCACTCACAGCCAGTTGTCGTTTCAGATATGAGTAAGTTGGCCAGGGTGGCATCTTATGAGGGGTGGTGCCAAAGAAGACCAAAAATATGGAAATATGGAAAAAACATGTTTGCTTGGAATATTTGCTAATTTTATGTCTCAAAGTCATCATCTATGTCAGTTATATCAGACTAGGCTCAAATTCCTAGTTTGCAGCACACAAGTGGGGGCGTGTGTGGGCGGCACAGCATGTTTCTATACTTGGGATTGAAGAAAATATTCTGTGACTTTCAATTACACACTGTAAAAAGTGAATAATTGGATTCATGTAAAAAAATAGGTCAACAATTCACAAGAAGGATTTTACATTGGCTTAATGTTCAAAACACCATTC
>JASCQY010134357.1:0-12867 GCA_030264315.1 Sardinella tawilis
ACACACACACACACACACACACTCACACACACACACACACACACACAAACACACACACACACACACACACACACACAGCAGCAGCAACAACATCACTACATTCACGAGTCTGGATAAAAATTGGAATAGGCTACCAAAGTAGATGAGGCCATTTCTGAACTCCTCAACTACAAAGTGAGTCCAAAAAAAGAATGCTAAATTTTGCATTTTTAGGTTGATTCCCTGACGTTTTGGTTCCTGTTTCGGATGATAGTCACAGATACACACCTTTCCGCATCAATATTACAAGTAAAATTCGTATATCTGTATCTGTATAATTTGTTGTATAGAAATGATCACATACACAATGAGTTTTGAGTGATGCTACATAGCTTCTTATCAGGGTGAAGGGAGAGTTTACTCTGACAAGCTACCCTTTTCAAGTAAAAGGATGATAAAGAAAGGAAGGTGATGTCTATCACTAAATCTCTATTAAAGAAAAGTAACTTTTTTCAGTTACTGTAATGTATTTCTATCTTTTTTAAAAATGATTTTCGTTCATTCAAACACACACACACACACACACACACACACACATACATTAAGAGACCTATGAAGATATTGGCTTCCCACTTCCTCCATTTATCAGATAGCAACAGTGGTGACTGTGTGTGTTCAGCCACCGCTGTGGTGCTAAAAGTTCATCTGTCGTGGAGAGAGGCAAGCCAGCGTGACTCACTGAGGCACACTGGGTCAGACATCCAATCACATGCCAATCCCCTTCCTGTCTGTCTGATAACTCGCTGATGACTTAACTGTGAGGTTACTGTGTATCAGCCACCCACCCTTCCACCACCACCACCTTTTACTCAATTCTATTTGCCACAGCTAAAAGGATTGACAACCACCTTTGACATATACGTAAAGTCAACAGCTTCACCAAGGCTGTTTATTTTATGTAGCTTACGTCATGCAGTGCTGTGGATCGCATGCTTTCCTCGTGAAGGTGGACTGTCCTTTCAGTCAGTTGGAGTCAAGGTGTCTGACACTTGTGTAAATATGAAAGGGATGACACTGGCTACCTGTGGAGAAGCTTTGATCATATCTTGTCATTCCCTGGGCACATAAACCAGGGCCGTTTCGAGCCACCACAGATGGTTAAGCTGTCAGTCGGTTGCAAACATCAGGCCATTGTATGGCATTTCAAAGGAAAGATACATCACACCTGACCCACTTTTCACATTGTGCTTAAATAAAGTATACTGGGCATGCACTGTAAAAAATGATTTGTAATTATTACTTAAAAAATATTTGGAAACTCGTTGCCTTGAATAAGGTGAGTAAAGATTACTTGTCTCTTTCAATATATCTTTACCATAACTTGAAAGAGACTAGTTATGGTTACTTAAAGGAGAACGCCGGCGCGTCCAAACCTACATTCCAGTGGAAGCAGCGGTCGAGTACAACGAGCTGACAAAAAATGAGCCAAAACGATGTTACCTGAACGGAGTTATGGCAGCTTTAGCGAGGCAGCAAAATAGCGTAGCAATGGGGGCAGGCAGTTTACGTAGCTTTTACGTTAGATGCCTGCCCCCATAGCGACGCTATTTTGTTGCCTGGCTAAAATCGCCATAACTCCGTTCAGGTTGCATCATTTCGGCTCATTTTTTGTCAGCTCATTGTACTCGACCACTGCTTCCACTGGAATGTAGGTTCGGACACGCCGGCATTCTCCTTTAACTTGTTTGAGGCAACAAGTTTCCACACATTTTTCAAGTAAGCATTGCAAATCCTTTTTTAGTGTGAGACTAAAGGGCTACAACCACACTTTCAGAGTGATTTTTTGAACGATAAAAGGTGTTCAGCCAGTCAGAAATCATGGAATTGTTGACATTATTTCATTCACTTACAGACAGACGAATGTTATTGTTGGTCAGCGTGGACGGAAATATTATTACAGTTACAATTATCTTTATTGTTGTTGTTGCAGGTGTGAACAGCCCTTTATGCTGTACAGTACATAGCCTACTGTATGTGGAATATAAAATGGATTCTGAGGCTACTCTCGTTCAAGTGCGAGTGCTCAATTCGCCCGTTGATCCAAAGTACTGTCGTTAGAACAAAAGACTAATGTAACCAAGGCCAGAGGCCATATTCACTGCCTGCATCACCCATGCTGTACTGGGGACATTGTGTATACAGTATACTGTATGTTCAACTGAACAGCCATGTCCTTGCATGGTGGGAGATGAAGGAGGTCAATGGAGGTCTTCTGTTGTCTGTCACATAACATGAGCATAGCTCAGAGAGCTGCCATACACTCTGGCGTTTTGGGTACTGATTTACGAGACGCAAGAGCAAAATGAGGCTTGATTTTCGACGGCTTTTCCATGACCCTGCTTGCGAGCCTCAGGGCTATTTGTCATGATTAGATGTACCAGCTGGATAGGGCCTGGCGAACCCAAGGGTACAGAGAGTCAGTAATTCTGTTTCATTAGTAGGCTATCGCTCGCTTGTGCCATTGGCCAGTGGTGCTCTGTGCTATAGCATGCAGGCTAACACAAGGCATGCCAATCAGCATCCCACTTTACGACTAGCTTTATACAATTTAACTTTATTACCAGCTGGTAATAGGTGATGCCTTCTGTCATTTCCTACATGCTTGGATTTAATATGTATGATTATGTGTATATTTCCTTGTATATTGTGAGATAATATAGCATAATGCTGCAGCAGCCCATCTACAGTAATGACGAATCATCAGTTGATGAAAACATGAGGTTTACACTTTGAAGTGTTAATTATCTCCATGTGGCATTCATGTAAGCATCCACGCCATCCCATTCACTGGTACTGGACGTGTGGAGACATGGAAACCGAAATATAGTGTGTGTAGATTTCAGTATTCATTTCCCAACCTCTCTCTCTCTGTGTGTGTGTGTGTGTGTGTGTGTGTGTGTGCGTGTGTGTGTGTGTGTGTGTGCATGGACAGAACCCTTGGAGTGCCTTCTTATAATTCAAGTGGCCGGTATGGGTCCACCCCTGCTCTCTGGAGGACAGAAGCTGCTATAGGGTCTTATTCCGGCGGTGGCGGTGCTCGCTAAAGGCACATCAGTATGGAAAAATGGACTGATAGCAGATGGCCCTGATGAAATGTGTGTGTTTGTTGCATGACTTTTGTTCCCATTTCAGAACACTGCCAAGAAGGGCCAGCAGGGACAAAAGATGCAGCGAACCCAGATGCCTTTCCAGTGTGTGTTTGTGTGAAGTAGCTGCCCTGACCTTACACAGTGACACACCTTACACAGTGACACACACACACACATCTTTCAACCCCAACCTACAAGAAAGCCCAGTCCAGTGCTCATGGCCTAACCTGAGTTCTGTATAACTGCGTGGCAGTAGGTCGAGAAGACCTTATCTCCACGGTAGTGCGTAAGCTTCCAGCCTTTACGTTTGCTCCCACACCTGCCCTACCTTCCAAGCTCTTTGATAAGCATGGATGAATTACCAGTGTGACCCGACAGATAGAGAGATAAAGAGATATGGGTGCTATAGGCATTGCTATAGGCTTGTCCATGGGTGGCTTTTTGTTGCTGCACAAGCAGTCGGAGTCTTCAGCAAACCTGGGGATTTGGATTCTGCAGTTACAGTTTACATCTTACCGCTTATACTCTCCAATCAAATTCAAATACTGGACAATCAAAGGCTGTGAAGCAATCAAAGCCTACTCCACCGAGTATTTCATCAATGCAGGAAGTCAACAGCTTGATGCATCAAAGCAAGTGCATATAAATGGAATCCTGACCGTTTTCAATCATTTCTCTCCTGAGATACAGCCTCATCGTCTCAATATGTTCTGTATGCTGAAGTGAGTGTCCATAGGCTGAATGTTGTGTGCATGCTTGTGCATCTCTGTGGATCTCTAATGAATATGGATGCGTTTTACCACATGCTCATGGCATACGTATGTGATGCCAGGCAAACCAAAAGGAGCCAAGCATCTCACTCAATATGAGTGTAAACATACTTACACACACATTTACACACACACACACACACACACAAACACACACACACATTGCAGCTGTGCAGAGAAGCACGTACGGTGTGGTGTGTGTTCACTTGAGACTGCCGCGCACAGCGCCTTGTCCCAAGTAGCAGGGTACAAAGTCCTCAGAGCTCCCCTCACTCCAGAGAACACTAGCAAATCGATCACAGCCTAGCCTGTGAAGGAACCCCACAGACAAAAGCAGAAAGGAAATGTACTTGCTGTTAATGAAACCAGTAGACCTTGAAGCACCTTATTGTACGTATCACCTCATCATCAATACTGCTCATCCAACTCCACCCCATCCCACTGAACCCCCACAGCTTTCGTTCCTACTTAAAATACAGAGGGTGGTCTGTTAACACTAAGACAGCACAGGGCTACGCTGCACTTGTTCAGAGCTAAAAGAGAGCATATGCCTGAGCAAGCCCAGAACCACATAGGACCAGTTGTGTAATTGAGAGCAACTGCTATGCCTTCGTCATACTGTATTATGGGGTTGTTAAAGGTGTCCTAAGGTGAAGTAGAGTGGGTAATGGCACTCAGCAGGACTTCAAGCAGGCTATCAAATTAGCTCTCCATTAACCTTCTACAGCGACATCATAATAGCAACATAAACCACTTTTATATTACATCCGTTCCTTTGCATTTGTGTCAACTTAATTGAGCGCTGAAGTATATCAGCAGGCTAATGAAGTAACCTTTGAGGTGCCCTTTACAAAGGCCTTTGGTAGTGTGGCAGAAGCACAATGGTCACCCCCTGCTGTCCCTAACCAAAACAAAATGAATAGAAATTGTCCCTTGAGCACATGACTTTGTAAACAAGCTGATTGACCTTAACACCTCCTGAATTTTATGAGTTCATTCATTGTCAGCAAGTACATGTTCAGACTGCAGAGATTATTCTTGTATTGAGGTCTCTGTTATGCATCCAAGCTAATTTGATATATCACTTTGTTGTGTTATAATGATTAATAGATACTACAAATATATTTGCATGAAGCATTTTTACTGTAAAAAAAATGAGAGACAGAAACCCTTCATGCTCCATTTCACCATTTCATTCTTTAGCCATGATTACAAATTAACTCACTCCACTAGATGAGAAACGCAAACCCTATCGAGGAGTGTCCATAAAAAAAAAAAAAAAAAAAAAACGTCAGAAAGAGGATGAGGTCACAGTAAATTTATGAATCCCTTTTATGGCATTGTGAAATAGGACTCCTCATTACTCATTAACTTGCAAAAGAAGAACCAATCAAGGAAGGTTTCTGGCCAATCAAAGACGTCTGCGAGGCGCAAAACACTTTAAAAGGGGACGAGAGGCTGAGATTTGAGGCAGACACCAACGGTGACAACAACCTGGGAGCAACTTCACCAGAAAGGGACAAGAAAAACCACCACTACCCTCAAACAACAACAACATGAAGGCCATCTTCTCAGTCACCCTCCTGCTCGCTGCTTTCTTCCTGGCCTCAGAAGCTGTCCAAGTCAAAGTAAGTGCTGTACACTCAAACTTTTGGAGTACAATCTACCACTAAAAAACGAACATGGCCTCTATTGTCTGTTACAAGGCCAAGGTTACATTAGCGGCTTATTAAGCATCTAGACAGTAGACCACAAACAGCAGTGGCCAGGATTTCCTTTGCCACCCATTGCCCCTTTCAATATAATTTAATATCAGCTACTCGTGGCCAGAATAAAGATAGCATACTTTGTCAGCTTTTCTCAGTTATAAGACCTCTGTTAGCTGACTCACTCATAATACAGCGATGAGTATTTTAGCTTGCGAGACAGAAAGATGGATTCATCCCCTCACAAAAGAACTGGCACATGGCCGACCATTTCAGTTGGGCTCATTTTTTTTTTTTTTTTTCATGGCAGGATGGCGATGACAGCTTCTCACTCGAGTCCATCAGGGTTCTCCAGGATCTGACGGCACCACTGAAGGTCATGAAGGCCAGCCCCCGTGTGCCCAAGACCAGCTATAGTGCAGTCTGCGTCCACCCAACCCTCCCCCAGGAGTTGGTGCCCTTGTGCCAGCAGGAAGGAGCTTCTATGCGCCTTGCCAGACTGAGTGAGTGGAGAGAGTTTGTGTGTGTGTGTGTGTGTGTGTGTGTGTGTGTGTGTGTGTGTGTGTGTGTGGTGTGAGGGGGGGGTGTTATGGGGCAAGATGTCACTATACTCATGTTTAGTGTGACCTGCAGCGATGAAAATAGGCTGATGAGAGACTTGTGCAGCTTACAAAAAAATACAGTGTGAGGTACAGCTAAACACAGACTGATAGGAAACCTTCACTCACCTTCACCTATGTACCTTCACTCAGCTGCTAACCATAACAATGGATTGTGGCTGCAAAATAACACAATTGTAAATAACATGATAGTAATTAAATTATTACATAGTTATTACATATTTAGAGCTATGTTAATATCTTATTACAATTATATAAACCATATTAAAATACATATACAATATTTATACATATACTGTATACATATACATGGCATGATAGAATTTTCAAAGGTGTTAGGATAGGTTGATAGGTGTTAGGATAGGTTAGGTGTTAGGACAGGATGATTTGTCAGTGGACATTTAGTACACATGGCTAACAACCATGAGCTCTTCACATTCATTCCCATCAGAGAATAAATCATCCGTGTGTGTGCATTCTCTCTAGGCGCTGTCCCACTGGATGTGTGTGAGATCTGTGCATTCGTGGCCTGCACCGGCTGCTAATGGAGAGCTCTCACACCGGAGGACCAGGAGAAGCAAGCCCTCGCCCTGTGCAATCTCAAGCTAACAATCTGGCTCATTATCCCTCCTTCTCAGGCATCTCCTGACGTGAACATCCGCTCCCCAGCGACAAACAGGAAGCCACACTCAGCCTGACATTTCTGAATGTGTTATTTACTTCCGGGCTCCCCATGTCTTTTTAACATCATTTGAGTCGCCATAGTTACTGTATGAATGGCAGAATGAAGGAGGGATGCTAAATTTATATTTGAGCTAAGGAACAGCACAGATTCTAAATGTAGGGCAAAATTGCTTAGGAACTGTTACTCTTTTTCAGCAAGTTAAGGACACCCCTTTTTTTTTGTTTTTGTTTTCTGTTTTTCTTTTTTTGTTACATGCTAATATAGTTTATTTAATTTACAAGTATTTTTCTACAGCATTGTTTACTGTGTTTGTATGTTCATCTCTGCCTTGTGTATTCAATAAACTGCATTCAAAGTCGTTTGTGTCATTTGAGCATTAACAAAAAAAAGTAAGAGAACTCTTATCATCATCATTGTAGGCTATTTACATATCTCACAGCACTACTGTAACTGAAGAGATTAATTGTTCTTATCATTGAACAAGACTCTCCTGGTATAAATCAACAGAAGACTGTGTTAGCAGTAGCTTGAATGTTTGGATTTCTAATCAGAAATGTCAACAGGAAAGTACAGTGGCCACCATACACTTCTTCAAACCCAATGCCCCCTGCCCGATAACTTTCAGCACTGAAGCGTTCAACTAATTCGATTTGGTAAACAGCACATTCTCACACTAGCAACAGTATGACCACCTAGTCCCATCCATTCCCAGTGAATCAGTGACAGATGACTTCATGAACTAGTAGAACAAAACAACATGAGCTTGCATGCATATTATATTCAGAATAACCATCATCTACTAGCTTCAAGGTGTTTTTATATTACTGTACATATTAATATTAAGGAAAAATGGGGATCACCTGACCAGGAAACTTAATAAAAGTTAAATTAGTATGTCCAAGAACAGGAATGAAAATTTTAAGCGATCAACCTAAATTTCGACAGTTAACATAATTCTGAATGGACTGACCACAACAGTTTCTTTATACAAACATAATGGAGCTTTTGTGGGAGAAACCTAACTGTATGCTATGGAAGAAGACTCCATCAAGTTAATCTATCTGGGAGAAAATGCTTTTTTAAAAATCATCAGATTACTTTGAATTGACAGCTAGAATTCTTGGTAACACTTTACCACTTTTTTTACCTACTGTTTGTGATTAAGGAAAACTTCACAACCTGTATAGTAAAGTGACGTGTTCTCGTGTATCACAGCAGTAAATGACTAGCGTCATTATAAAGTTTTGATTGCAGTTTCACCGACAGTATGCCATTGGTGTGACCAGAACCAGACTTGTGAGCTACAAATTTAACAGAGATGATTGGATGTTAAATTACATGCACTTATAGGCTAATCAGGCTAGATTTTTTTTTTTTTTTTTTTGCATGAGGTTTGGCATGAGGACGTGTAAAGCTGTCAAATGCGTGCTGTATTAGCACAGGTAGCCTATCCATCCACAAACCAGACAGAAAAAAAGAAGCTTTTACACAATGTTTTGTGAGTAATTTATCGTAAGCCTAATAATTGTAAAATAACCCTCCTTACTAGGTAGCGCCTTATATCATATGTGCAGAGCATCCGAAAATGCTTCATCACTTCTCTGTGTTGTTCAAGGACCACGGTATGAGTTTCTGTCTGTGCACTTGGGATGCCCCTCTTCTACAGTACATCACATCGATGATGATAGGCTATGTCAAGGGAGATTGAAATCCCCCACTGGCATTGTCCTTCGGCAAATGGGCAAATCTTCCAGTGTCAACCTTCTTTTCAAAAAAAGAAAAAAGGAACCTGTCTAGAAATAGATTACTTACAGCCCTGGCCTTGGGTTGGTAAATATACTGCTAGACCAAGTGAGACAAAGACACAGGTGCCTTTAAGAGAATCTCCCTGACTGTGTTGAGGAGTGACTCTAAAACACCAAATGCATTGATCATTTTCATTCATTTCTGGTGTGCTCTGACCACTAAAACAACTGGGATTATTTGTCTCCTCTGTATTTGGTGGATATAAGACATGATATCCCTAAACAATGACACTTTTCACTTGTGTGACCACAGGATAGTTTTTCGTGTCTTCTAGGTCCATCTCAAATGACCTTGGACCCAAGTAAGGCTCTTAAACCTCTGGATCATGCGTATATGAACTATTCTTTGAATAGTCGAGTTTTCACCTGCATTCATGGTTGAAGTAACAATGTGCATTCACAGTCAATGAGCATTTCAAAATCTCTTGCACAATTATTTTCATTAAAGGATTAGGTCTTATATAGGCCTACATACAATCTTCAATATTTTTCATGTAACTAAAGAGTACTGACTGCCTCCACATCTTTAATTCTGAGAGATTCATGTTGGCAGGCAAATATCATTAGCTTTGAAATGTTCCTCCTTGTTCTTGCATTATTACTTTCACAGCCTTTTAATTGGATGTATTACATAGCCTGGCAAGCCAAACTATACATTAATTGTATAGTCTGGGATTACACGATTCACAGCACTGAAGCATGTGGGTGGGATCAACAGTTGTCGTTCAACAGTTGTCGTTCAAACTACACTGCACTGACCAATCAGCGCTAACAAGGCGACGTTTTTCGTTTTGCCCTGGCATCATCACCAATGACTCGCCACACAGATAGAATGTTCTGAATGGTCCGACACAGCCCGCGACGAGCCAGGATTGGCCTGTACCATGCGAGACTAGACCAAAAGCAAGGCAAGAAAATTTTCTTCTGCCACTATAGCTCTAGCGTGCTAGGCAAGGTATTACAGGTAACACATTTCAAATGAGTCATTTGAAGTTTGCTCCAACAATAATGTCCCTCTGTTTCAACAGTTGATATGTTGCTCTATTCTCTTTCAAATTTATGGCTTGCATGTTTTGAAAATAAAAGTAGGCTATTTTGTGAGTATTTATCAAGCATCCCAGCTTTTTTGAAATTGGGTTTGCAGCAAAATGCTATTTTGGAAACAGCCCTAATGACCAAGATTATTATTACTGAGGGCAATGAGCCCTACTTGGAGCCATATGGGCCGAGTAATTTTAGATCTGCTAGGGGCATTGTTTGGCACTACGCAAAGTGAACCAGAGCTGTCTGCTTTAGGAATGACATTTTTTTTTCACGGCTTGCAGCACAATCTTTCCTTCAGCATCCCTGAAGGTATGTGTAGCCTACCCAAAGGATTTGACGTGTGATCACTGAAATCCCATAACTGCTCATGCATTCAAATCTGTTTTTATACAGTCTGAAACAAGAAATTTTCCATGTCTATAATGTTGCTTGGGCTGTGTGCCTCTCCAGAGTCTTTAGTTGACTGTTTGTTTACAGCTGAAACTGCTCTTTATATAAACAGTGCCTTTGTATGACATAGAGGTCACTTTAAAACTTTCTCAAACTTTTATTAAGTGTGTTTTTTTCCCACTGGTTATACATCTCGTTGTGTCATACTGCTAAACCTCAACCTCTTTGGTGCTAATGTTTATTTATGCCTTCCTTCCCATGTTCGTCTGTGGTTTAGGGTTACATAATGTCACAGAGAGACTGAGGACAGTGAGATACCCACACTTAGCTGTTGCAACCAGAGGTCATCCAAGTAAGTTACAGTATGTCAGGGCAATAGAACGTTGCAGTTACAATCAAATTAGAAGCCGTATCATAATATAAAAAAAGAGGTACTGTAACAACAAAGGTAACATTAGGTTGCTGTTCCTCATATTTATGTATCCATTTCATAAAAGAAATATAATTCAGTGACATTCACTGCCAACACACTCATATCCAGTTATTTCCACTCACAAGTGCCAGGGGACAAATTATTTTCTGAATAAAGGGTCACTTCAAATTCTACTCAAAGCACAGCATGTACAATCATAGCAATCACTTTCCACCTTGATGACAAAATGAGCTTGGTTGAGAGTTTTTTCAGTCTTACTTGTCATCTAGCACCGCACACAGTGTTTGTTAATATTTACTTGTGACTGACAACGCTGAAACTGCAGCATAATTGTACAGTACTCATCCACTGGAAGCTTCTTTTTTGGATGTGGGTGTTGTGATCTTTGATTAAAAGGTTTGTTCTAGTCATCTGGGAACACAAATGACAGACAACTCATAATGCATGTATATCTTATCAATCCAGATAATAAGCTATTGTAAATCAGACAGATTTATTGGATATTTGAAATAGTTTTGCACAGACATGACATGTTAATCGCACACTGTGCTTTGTGAGACTAGCCATGATGGTGTTTTGTCAAAAAAAAAAGAGGATCTTGTTATGTAACTAGGATCTCTTTTCTTATCTACAACTGCTCAGGTGGCAGTGGGGTTTGGGACCAGCAGCCTCCAAAAAGGTAATAGGTAACTAAGTAACCCGTCACTACCACCTTTATAAATGGTCAGTGTGCATGGCAAAGTCACATTTCTTCATCACCATTGCCACCACACACACATACAGTACACGCTCAATCTGTCCTGTGCATCTCTCCAGTTTTGAGAAAACATGAGGGGACTCCCCGTTGTCGTTCTGCTGGTTGTCTGTCTTTTGGGAGGCTCGTTTGGAGTGACCGTCTCGGTGAGTAAGCCAAACATTGGACACTTCTCCCACTCTCTCCCTGATAATTTGAAGAGGGTGCAGAAGAGATGAAGTGGTTTGCATTTGACTGCAGCTCCTAATTGATTTCATTTCATTCCCTCATGAAGAGGTTTATTATCATCTGAAGATGCTTATTCACCTGGCTGATGGGGATAATATTTTCCAAATTGGAGACCAAAGTCAATTATTTAACAGTCTAATCCATTTGAGGACTTGGAAAGTATCATAACTCTGCAAAAGCCTGAGCTTTAAGCCAGGGGCTGTGAGCTGATTCATGTGTGCAGTTTTGGGCGATGCAATCAAGTGGGTGTATAGGCATCATGACATTGCTAAATATGTCTCCTATATCATAACACTAAATCATGTAGATTATTGGCCATCTAAAACCATCAGTTCAGATGAACACTGATGTACGGTACATTACTGCAGTTCCACAAAAATCAATCACCAAGAGCATATACTGTATCTGCAAAGGTCAAGTCACCGTTAAACATTATTGAAGCTGATGGTATGTAAACAAACAATAAATTTCCTCCTCTCGTCTACAAGGAAGGCTCTGGGTGTTTTCTAGTAAGACAGGTTATTTCTGGAAAGGGGAAACACCTCTAACAACTTTCAGCAACCACATAGCGTGACCATTCAAAGGTCAACACCTAATAAGTCACTATTAACAATTGGTTTCTTCAAGTGATTAAGCCCTGGTGCATTAAGAAAGTTGTGATTTGTGCTTGAACTTTCTGACTGTCAGAATCAAAGATTTCACTTAATATTGCATCATACTGTACAGTGTGTATGACTCAAAGATGATGCATTACTTATATTCAGTTCCACAGTTATTATTTTTTGAGAACTAGAATAATATATTATTTTCTTAGAAACCTCCCGAGGTATTTTTCATTTGATGTATTGTGTATAAGCAAATGCAGTATTTGTATGGCCCACAATAAATCTTAAAGGGTTAATCAGGAGTGAATCAACCCGAGGCCCTGTTGTCTGAGGCTGCCGAGTGCTGTCGATAGGTATCAGAACAGCCAAATGGTACAACGTAGACTGAATTTGCGAACTGGCCGCTAACCCTTACAGAATAGGGCATATGATAATAAAACTGATTAGTAAGCGTTGGCTGACGTTTCGCTATTCAGTCTACCATGTATGAAAATCTGTCATTCTCATACCTATCAATAGCCCTTGAAAACAACACGTGAAATGACAGGGCTATGTGTTGATTCACTCCGGATAATTCCCGGAAAATAGCCTGGGCTCGCCTATTCCGTGACGTTATCGGCGCGGCCAAGCATACTATTCACAGGTTTCGGATTCCGGCAAACACGGGAACTCCACCAGCAGACTGAGACATTTGAGGGG
>JASCQY010134391.1:0-11816 GCA_030264315.1 Sardinella tawilis
ATGGGTTTGGAGGTCCTCATGCAGTTAGAACTAGTGAAATTTCAATGTATTAAGCAGTCTTCATTTGCCCGGAGTTTTATGTAGGGCGAACATTTTATTATGGCAGTCAACACTCAAAGCTTCTGCCTTATTGTCCACATGATTAATGACAAGTTGTAGGCGCCTGTGAGTTTGAATAGATACAAACAACCCATAACCT
Organism: Sardinella tawilis; assembly: GCA_030264315.1. NCBI lineage: Eukaryota > Metazoa > Chordata > Actinopteri > Clupeiformes > Clupeidae > Sardinella > Sardinella tawilis. The sequence goes on from JASCQY010134391.1 coordinate 200, forward strand.
GATATGCCATCAGCATAGTCCCTATTATTGTCTAGTATTGTACAGTTATACTGCATTGTATTTATTAATAAAACGGATGTCAGCATAGAATGTAGCATTTACTTCATAATCTCAATACAACGCGACCAATTTTGTTAAATTACAAGAAAAGACAGAAAGTAGTTTTGCGGGCGGACTAACACTGGTCATTTGCGATAGTGGAAGTGCTCTGTCTGTGTGTTCTTCACTGTGATAAAACAGCCTGTGCTCATTGGTGGATTCATGCCGATGATAGGTAGCCTTACTGCGACTCTGTAGGAGCCTTGTTTATTGCACACGCCCCCTCCCTCCCCTTCACACAGGCATTTAACATTTTTTGTGCTTAACTTTCAAAAATGATTCTCTTTGGAACCTGAATAGTTTTTTTTTTTTTTGCATTTTGCATTTTGCATGTGTCTCTGTAGGGTCTGTTTTTTTCTAATTGCCATTTCAAAATATTTTTGTCAACGATCACTATGCTTACAGATTACATGATTTTGAAAGTCTAAGAAACAAGTTAGTGATTATAACTTATACTACCATTCATTGTTAATAGTTACTAAGCCTACTTTAATTCATAGCCTATTGCTAGACCGCCGATTACAGAAACTGAAGTAATTGACTGAGGTCAGAAAAGCTCTTTTGAAAACGAAAAGACCATGTGCTGTTCTGATAGCCTCACACCCTCAGATTATCAACACAAGTAGCCATAGCCTAGCATCAGTGTGTGAGAACTGTCAGTGAGCATGGCTTAAGGGCAAACTCGAGTCTGAGGCTTTTGACGTCACACAATTGTGTTACCTAACATGGATCTTCAATGCACAAAAGACCATATGAATTATCCAGTGGCCTTTGAAGAAAAGGCATTAAGGGAGAGGCATTTAGAGAAAGGAAATGTATATAGCATGGGCCTATTTCAGGAACAGGTTTGATTGACACTAGAATTCAGACACTTGTCTCATCTCTTCAACAAGACTGTTTTGTTTTTCAGGTCTGTCCGGACACTTGAGTCTGATGCAGATCTGACTAACCCCTATATGCATTTCCTCCCAGGCACCCACAACATGGTCACGTTTTGACTTTAGAACGTCCTCGGCTCGGCCCTGCGTGGCAGGAATTCAGTGTCGGGCAGAGTGAACTCCTGGATGTTGTCATATGTGTTAAAGGCAATTCCGCTGATGCAGGAGGAACATTGAGAGTGTGGTCAAAGTGTTGGTGGCGTGCCAAGTCATGATCACTCTTCCCCGGGTCATTACGGATGCCAGCTCAGGGGCTGGAATGACTCTTGTTGAAGGATTTGTTCCGTTGTTTTGGTACTGGAGCTCATGCCACTGACAGAGACAGCTCCGGGAGGAATTCTGTCCGGTTAGCCAGGCAGTGTATTACAGGACTGATATTGTGGAGGTATTTTATAATCACAGCCCAGAGGTACTGCAGACCTTTTTTTTTTGTTTTGTCATTTATTTCATTAGTGGCAGGTTACTTGAAAACATCTCAAAAAGGTTTATGTTACTACACTGGCCACCTAGCCGAGGTTTGGTTTAAGTTGTGTAGATGGCATTGAAATGCTGTACTATAAGGGGGCTTTGACAGGTCACCAGATCAGTGCTTGCCTACTGTTATCTCCTGATGAAGGCTAATGTTTATTGCTCAGACTAATGTTTATTGTTTAAAGGGAGGCAACCAAACCCAAATTGTCAAAACAAGAAAGCTTGTTTTCCAGATTGTTCTTTAGTTGAGCATAGACAAATGCTGTCAACCCTACAACCCTACATCCACATCCAATGAGATTTCTCGTTACAAAATGTATAAAGACTTGTTGTTGTAGGGTGTTAACTCATTTCACTGATCTCTAAGCATTACAAATGTCAAATTTTAAGGTAGGCCTTTGAGCACATGACCAGCACTAGTTTAAGTGTATGATGGTTCTTTAAACATTCTTAATGTATTAGATTACATATATGCTAATTATGCTAATGCCAGATGCTATAGAAGCCACTCAGAATAGCATGTCCACCATTATGCTCTGTAAATAGATAATGGCTTAACTATGAATGGGTAGCCAGGGAACATAGAAATTACTGCCTTTTCATTTTTCTCTCTTTTTTTGACCCCTCTGCAACACTTTCTCCTTCCCTATGGAGACAGGGAGATCAGACTAATAGAGGATTTAGTTAATACAGTATTCATTCTCAAATCCTCATCAGTAAAACACCAATCTAATCATTAAGGCATTCAACACAATTTCAGCGTTCCACTTCTTAATCCAAATATTCTGGGTAAGTATGCCGATAAGACGCACAGGCTAGGCCACTGCTTTGGCCTTGGGCTGGATAGTTCAGATTATCTTACAGACTGAATGGAAAATTTTATCACTCTATTTGTTTTTTTTTTCTGGGGAGTCTGGTTGTTCTCCCTTGGAAATTGTCATTAAAATTTTACATTAACCTTTTCTGTTAGCTGTGAGATCACAATATTAATAATAACAATTTATGAAAATCTGAATAGCCTAGTAATGTGACAATAATAATGTCTTCTCTATATTATTAGAGAGATGCAGACCACATTTCTGGAGGTAAACAAATCTGTTATAACCTACCGTAGTCACACTGTAAATCACAGAGGATTATATTTTGCTGAAAAAAAATCTGGTCGGACTGTGAGAAGTTCCATCATTGCTAGCCTACAGGAGCAGGCTGGCGGTGGATTGCGTCCAGTGCAGATGTTCACTAATGATGAGGATTAAAGGGGTTTTGGGACCCTCTTTCTGTCTCTCTCTCTCTTTCTCTCTCTCTATCTCTATCTCTCTCTTTCTCTCACACACATACACACACACACACATACACACATACCCACATTCAAATCCCTGCCAACAACACAGACTGGCAACAATACAGCCTCCACTCTCAGACCCCTACATACAGATTTAGTTTTAATGCTTACACAGACCTTGAATCTTGAATTATGAAATAGACGTGTGTGTGTGTGTGTGTGGCGAGAGAGCGATCGTGTCAGGGATCTTTGGCTAGTCTCATTTGTGTCCTCTTGATTTGTCTGCCTCTCTGCGTCTGGCTATAAGGAGGATGTTAATGGGATAGGATGTTAAACGAATGTTAATGCTGTCAGTTATAATTCCCAGCTGTGTTCTCTGCAACACTTGTAAATGACACCAGCAACTACCTCAGTATAATATTCAGCCTCATTTTCCTCGCCCAAATAGCTGGAGAGGACTCAAGGATCCCATATTCCAGGCAGTCTCTCTATCCATAGCAGGGTAATGACTTATGCACAGTAGCACTGCAGTATACTGGAGAGAGAAGAGAGGAGAGCAAAAACGAGTGAGTGAGTGAGTGAGCGTAAGAGACGGAGAGAGAGAACTGTACAGTATGTTCTTGAGGTATATGATGTAACATCTTTATATGAGCCCACTTTGCCTGCATGTGCGCAATGAGACACCATACTTTGGGTGAGAGGGGTATTCTGTGTCCAAGAAGGGGCTGTTATTCATTAAAGCCCACAGAGTTGTTAAGTGTTATTTCATATGCAGTATTATGTGTGCAGAGTTGATTAAATGGCCATGAATCATCTTATGGATTATATTAAAGGAAAACCTCACCTTTTGGGCTAATTTACTCATTTCCACCTCCCCTTCAGGTAAACAATTGAGTTTTACCTTTCTTCAGTTCATTCAGCCATTCTCTCAGTCGGACGTTAGTGTTTTTAGCTTGAAGTTAGCATAGATCATTGAATCCTTTGGAGCCACCTAGCATCTCACACATTAGCGACTGCTTAAAAGTGTCCTCAGAATTCCAGTATTTTTCCTAATTAAAAATATTTAAAATCTTCTGTCGTCACAAAGTGTACTAATATCGAAGGAAAATTACATCTAGGCTAGTGATTTCTTAAACCAATATGACATGGAACTATACTGTCATTCCAGTGTAATAATCAAGTACAGCAAGTAGTTGAATAAGCCACAGATCAAGTAGTCCAAATCACTGTTCCTTGATTATTAAACCAGAATGACAGTATAGTTCCATGTCATATTGGTTTAAGTAGGCTAATCGCCACATTTCATTTTCCATTGATATCAGTACACTTTGTGACTACACTTGAACTGTATCCTGCAACCCTGCAAGTGTATACACTTTGGGGTCCCCCAGGGCTCAATCTTGGGGCCACTCCTATTTATCCTGTACAGTACATTAATGATTTTGTTAATTCCACCACCATTTTTCACAGTGTAATCTTTGCTGACGATACAAATCTCTTCACCTCACACAGAAACCTACTCACCCTTCAAGACTGTAAACAAAGAGATAGTCAAAGTTGATGCCTGGTTTAAATGTAACAAACTATCTCTCAACGTAAGCAAAACAAATTATATATTATTTTGCTCAAACAGAAAGAAAATTAACATGGAACTGTTGCATATCAGTATTGATGGTCAGTAGAGTTAACTCCACTAAATTCTTGGGGGTCCATATTGATGTGTTGGTAAACTTTAAATGCCATATTGACCTTCTGACTAGTAAGTTATCTAAATACAGTACGTTGGTCGATTCTACAAACTCAGACATTCTCTTCCATTATCTGCTTTGCTTACTAAAATACAAAACTCTCTTTGAACCTCATCTGAGCTATTGTAACGTCATATGGTTGCACACCTTTCCTTGCTATTTACAAAAACCGAGAGCCTACAAAAGAAAGTCATACTGTACACACTATGTTTTGGTCTGCTGCTTATACTCCCACCTGTCCACTTTTCCATCAATATGGTTTCCTGAGACTTCCTGAATTCAATCTGTTCCATAATGCAAGCACAATGATTGAAGACTGTCTGCTCTGCTTCCTATCTGCTGCCCCCAGCATCAACACCACACCAAGAACAAGCAGAACAGGCACACAGAAGTCTTCCCTGTACTGGTATGAGTGTCGTCTACAGGGGGCCTCAGATCTAGAACGGTCTTGATGCTGACCAAAGGATGCTCCATTTTGCCCACCTATGTATAACCATACCTCAGCTAGGCCTACATGACATGGATGTATGGGGACGACGGTATGATTGATTGAATGTAATGTGTATGTTTGTATAGTCTGTATGTATGATTACATGCTTAATTGTATGTCTTTGTATGTAATTGTATGTGCTGGCCTGTCTGCTCTGGCAATGCTTAAAATCTTACACAGCACGACATTGCACATTGGACATTTTCACCTTCTTCTTTCATGAACTTTGGGCCCCCGTCCAAAAGCTTTCAATAGCTTATATTGAGGGACCCACTCATGCATAGCAAAAGGACATTACTGAAAACAAAACACACTAAATTGTATCTTTTTGACTATGCATGAATAAACTAAACTTGAAACTTGAGTGCCTCATCTACATTTCTCAGTGTGTAAGATTGTGCTGATCGTTATACAAAAATGTGCTGGTGCCGTATATTGTACAATTCAAAATAAAGCAACACAGTATGCCGACATCGGCTGGCCTTCACAAACAGTACGGCTAATTGAGAGTCAAACAAATCACACACTTATTGTATATCAACTTCCAAACGCTGCCATCTTAATATGTAAACACATCCTGCTGCTGTACTGCTGAATCAGAAGTGTCATAACAGTAATAGTATCACCCCATAGTTGTATCTGAGCTGAGACAAATGCTGTCATTTCCGTACGATTTGATGGACACTAGGAGTATAAGTAAGGGGAAGTGAAGTTTAAGAACCAGTTTTATTTCTAATTTTGGAAATAATCTATTAAAGAAAATGGCACCCTTTCACCATTTGCATGCACACACACACAATATGCATGGGCAAACTTGCTATGTCCTTTACATTATCAAGTTCTGTTTATCAATCAAGAAAAGACATTTAATTATTGTCTGACTCGCTGCCAACATCAGTCATCTTCTAATGTCGAAGTCTGAGCTCAGATCTGCATATTCATCCCATGCGTGTGGCTTGAGCATAATTACAAAATGAAAAATGTAAGATTCCCATTTTTAATATAGATTCATGACAAGTGATTAATTGCTGTCGGTACCACACACATTTATTTGGATTTTCCTGGGGTTTATTGACAAACGGAAACAGTCATTCTGTTGTTGACAGCTGGGAGTGGAGGTGGGGTCCTTGAGTTGCTGTTGACAGGCAACGGAAAGGCCCACCTTGCTAAAGTAATGATGTCTGCATACTTGCTGATAAACCAGAGTGTCTTTGTACTGGATGGTCCAGTATCATGTCAGCTTTAGATTCATTTTGCCAACACGTACAGTATGCAAGGTAATCCATAAAGATACAAAATGTTATGACGGGGAATTACTGTAAACACTGGTAATGTAAGTCTTACAGTATGATTTGCAAAACAAATGTTTTCCCCCATTCTGCGTGATGAAGCGCCTTTAAAAACAGAAGGGGATATGCGACTGTTCCATCAAAAATACCTTTTTAATTTCTACTCACCCTACATATCGCACATTCAAGGCCCTATTCTGTGGAATTGCAAATATGGAAAGAAACAGAAAAAGTAGAGGAAGCATATCAGCACCTCGTTTGGATACACACCACTCTCTGAAATACTCTTTCAAAACACTCTTTTTTCACTCTTTCAGAAGTCATGCACTCAGAAACGTGTTGGTCGAGGCCCCCGCTGCCAAGCGGAAGAATGCACTATTTGTGGGTCTCAAATGACCTGGATTTCTAGTCTGCTTTGGTTCAGACCCTATGTGATGAGTGCAGGGTGGCCTCTCAGACAATGTTTGTAACTCTGCGAGCTGCTATCGATCTGAAAATTCTGCTTCCGATATTGGACTTCTTTATAATCTTCGTCTTTATAATACTGTATAGTGTGTTATAAAGGCAGTGAAGGAGAGAAAACGTACATTTAGCAAGCTGTCTCGCCCTTGCTTCCCAGCACGGATTTCAGCGTAGCCATGGCAACTATTCTTCCACATCATCCACATCACCCAGGTCTTTCTAGTGCATAGTGATAGGCATTGTATATTGGAAGCCTGATGCGTATATCTCAATCACCTGGAGTCTTACCTGTCAGTCATCTGTAACATAAACTATTTATCAGAATCATCAAAAACATAAACAATTCACCTATTTGACTACTTTTTTAGGCAGTCTTGTTGCGAACAAAAACACATAAGCAGCAGTTAGGGAAGCACAAGCAGTGAGTTCTTTGGAGGAGTGTTCTCCACTCTTGGAGACTTAATGACTGTTATTATTCTCAGCTGGCTTCGCATATCAAAAAAAAAAAAAAAAAAAAAATATGATCAATATGAGCAGAGCTGTGAGTCTCTACCCGCCTCCCAAAAAAAAGGGGGTCCATTGTGTCCAGTGAGTGGAGTGGAACAGTGAGGGCTTTTGTGGTCTCACAGCATACTTTTCTCCCCCCCCTCCTCCCCTCCTCCTCAACCACCACAACCACTGATGCACCGCCGCGATACTGCAGGCATAATGAGATGGGTTGGAGCAGAATTTCGCTGACGGGTGTGTTGGGTGGGTTGGGGTGGGGTAGGGGAATAGTGGTGGGATGGGGGGGGGTTGTGCAGTGGGGGAGATCACTGAAGAAAGGTGATAGGCTTAGCAAATGTGTGGGGAAAAAAGCACCAAAAAAAAAACAAGAAACGAGAACTTGGTGACCTGCACCAGCAGTAATAGGTTGTAAATGCTGTGCTGTACCTGCAAGCTGAGTTTATTTATCTCCTCTCCTCCACAGGAAGCTGCTCTTGGCCCTGTGAGCGAGGAGAGGTGGGAGAGCAATTAAGGAGGCTGACTTTGGACATGATTATTCCCAGAAAACATCATTAAGCCAAGCCATGGCTGCTCACCTTCAAGTGTTGTTTGACTACATGTGGTGGTGTAGCCTATCTCTCCTCATGGCAAACAATGGGAAAAACAAACATGCTAAACGGGTGGGTGTACTCGTCTCTGCTCACTCGACAGCCCAAACCGTAGTATTGGCCTCACACTAATTCCTCGTAATTGGTCACAGGCAAACTCCGGAGGCTTTCAGGGCAAGAGCAGGCTGGGCTGAATTGGCTTTTCAAGTTGATGCGTATAGTGCGTTCGGTACAAATGTTCAGCACTTTTCTTTTCTGAGCCCCAGAGAGAAGGGTTGCCTTTGGAGAGAAACACACACACACACACACATCATCCTGTGCAGTGAGGCAGAGGAGGAGGTCATTCAAGGACATCAATGTTAAGCCGTGACAATCCTGCAAGGCTGCCCTATTGAGAAATATGTCCTGCCCAGTTGGCTCGAAAACCACTCAGGAATTACTGCCACGCAAATGGAAATTCTGCCACTCCAAACCCCCATCGCCACAACCCTCACGCCCCTTCAACCACAATGCAAGTGATGTAACCAAAACTACAAAACGCAAGAAAGCACCATCTGGTCAAAAATGGTTAGTGTGCTGCAGAAGGACCCAACAGAAAACCCATTACGTCTTTTCATCCACTGTGTGGACTGGTCACAGGCTTCTAGCAATAACAACAACCACAATACATGTGGCAACAACAATGTTTGGATGTAACCTGTGCTGATGTAGCCTGCAGGTCTGTGTTTTGACCTCTGCTGAGGTTCCATTTTAAAAGACAAGGCACTGGAAATGTTGGTGATGGTGATTGGTCCGGCCTACCACACCTGTCCAGTGACGCACAAGTCACACACAACAACAACAAGACAAAAACTAAACAGAACTAAACAAAAACTAAGCAAAACAAAACAACACAACACTTTGTGCTTGGTGTGAGATTCTGACACATAACCTGAAAAGCTACTGTGTCAGAAGTTAAAAACAAAACAAAACAAAACATTTTTTTGGCATGTTTCAGAGTTGTTTGTTTGTTGTATTTATTTGCTCATAGAAACCCAACAAGGCAGCACAGTCTGGCTTGGTGGTTCTGGGGTCATGTCATACCATGCTGACCTGTTGTTAGCGAGGGCAACCTGCCCAATGATGTTGGCCAGATTCCTCCAGGGTGGAGGTGAGCAGAGGTGGAGTGGGGTGGGGTAGGGTTGGTGGGGGCATGTCCGGCTTAACCTACGAGTCCTGGGGAAATTTGGTTAATGGTTACCTAGCTTGTCTCCGGCACATCACACCGCACATATTACTTTGAGGAATGAATTTCTAAGTGAGGGAGTGCAATTCTAATTTTCAAACATAACTCGCGGGTGCATGTTGAGACCTTTGGCTTGCATTCTCCTTTCGTGATTGCGATGACTCACTTGCCGAGTACCTGCCTGGGTGTAAACTGTCCTGTGTTTTGTTGTGTTGTTTTGTTTACTTTATTCTATTTATAGCATTAACAGTCATTGACAAACCCACCCTGTGCTGCATCTTCCCCTGTTCCCACCCTTCTCAATCACTTGTGTTGTTGATGCTACAGTATATGGCAGTGGTAAGGATGGTGCTGTTTTATTTATTTATTTATTTATTTATTTATTTTTGTCATGTCTAGCACCTACTTGAACACACAGCAGGGACAAAACTTTGGAACCCCATCTTTATGCTAAATCATATCAGCAGTTCTTTTTTTCTCATGAATTTTTTTATTACCAGAACTGTACACATATACAGTACATTGAGTAACATACTTACAAGCAATATTACAATATCAGCAGTTCTGAGGAAAGAAAGAAAAGTCTTATACACAACCTGAAGTGGTACATCCTGACTAGGTCCAGAGCTCCCCTGTCCTGCCAGCAGGTTAGAGAGAGAGAGAGAGAGGGAGAGAGAGAGAGAGAGAGAGAGAGAGGCATATTATACACAGCTGAGTGCGTGGAGGGGGGAAGTTTATATTTGTTCTCCCCCTGGCTTTGTGTGTGTGTTTTTTTGTGCTCAACACATTCAATTAGCAAACCCACTCCCTACAGCCAGCTGACTGCTTTCATAAACTCTCTTATGCTGTTAGTTGTCTTCCTCTCTGACTGACCTGCATCAGCAATGGGGAGTTCTTTCCAGAGCTCTCGCTTTTGTTGCGGTGATTAAACTTTTATTGGCTGCACTCAGCTTATTTTTCCACCTTTCTCTCCGTTTTGTCCCAATCTGTTGCAGTGATAAGAGTCCATTTAACTGCGTGCCCGGTGTGCCACAGGTAATCGCGGGCCATTTACACACGATAAGCGTATAGCCTACGAGTGTGCCGCTCAACACAAGCGTCAGTGCAGTGCAGATATTTGCACAGGCGTGTGCCTCAGAGAAGTCCTGTAGGTGCTCCACGTTCAAAGTTCTCTCTCACACACACACACACACACACACACTTTACTCTCATGCTGGCCAAACTCCTTACCCCTAGCCTTACACGCACCCCCGTAGTGTTTGCAAACACCACTGAGTGCGCATGTGGCTGTAAGTGTACCCCACCCCCCGACACACACACACACACACCCCTCAACCAGGTTATCAGGCTGCCGTCTCTTAAACGGAGACCACTCTGAGAGGCGGGGAAAATATCACAAGGAGGTGGTGACTGCTCACACACAGGTGCTAAAAGCAATTCATCAACATATTTTCTTTTTGGTCTCTCTCTTTCTGTCTTCCTCTCTCTCTCTCTCTCTCTCTCTCTCTCTCTCTCTATTTTTCCACAGACTAAAAACAGTATGTCAAAGAAAGCACTTAAAAGTCCACCTCCATCCATACCTCCCTCCTCCTCCTCCTCCTCCTCACCACCACCCTTTTTTCCATCACAGCCTTTCCTGTTCCCAGGCATCCTGCTCTGAGCCTTGGGCAAACAAGGTGTCTGCAGGCCAAGCCTCCAGATCGGCTGGAGCAGCGAAGCAGCCATCTCCACCTCCCCTCCAGTCCAGTTCAGACAGCAACAGACAGAAACACAGCACAGGGCTCCTGCCAACCAATCAGGCACTGGTGCACTTTGTTTTGGCTGTTTTTCAGTAACTGGGAGGCTGTGTCACTGCATGGATTTGTTTTTATGTTTAAAACTAAAACCTGATTGAAGAAATTCAAATTTAGTTAAAATTAGTTGTTTACCTTAAGGAGCATAGCAGTTCTCCAATCCTGCGCTGATAATTCAACTATTGAGACACTGTAATAAAACATTATAGCACCTTTGCTAACCCCACATTCATTTGCTAATATTTGCTAGTTTTGATCCATAATAACTTAAGCTTTGCCCATGTTTGCAAAGGAGTTAACTTCTAGTTTCTGCAGACAAAAGACAGAAATATGTCTCTAAAGAATTCTTTTTAGGGTGTTGCACACAGACTTAGTCATGAATCTGTGTGTATGTGAATGTGTGAATGTGAGTGTGCGTGTGTGTGTGTGTGTGTGTCAGAGAGAAGAGGGGTGGGAGAAAGAGAGAGAGGAGGAGGAGAAGAAGAGGGAACATAAATATTTCACATCTGCCATAGACGGAGGAAATCAGACAAGGCGAAGTGTTTCCAAGCACCGAGACAAGCCTCCATGCTGTGACTCTGGCTCAGTAGTAAATGAACCACTCAGAATAGACTGAGTTCAAACTGAAACAGTCAGCAGACCAACCAATCAGCACAGTTCTATTCTTAACTCTTGGAGGCTCTGTGTGTGCTGGGGGGGGGGGGGGGGGGGGGGGGGGGGGGGGGG
>JASCQY010134521.1:0-12852 GCA_030264315.1 Sardinella tawilis
CTCTCTCTCTCTCTCTCTCTCTCTCTCACACACACACACACACACACACACACACACACATACACACACACACACAGCAGAGGGAGAGAGAGAGAATAGCAGAATATTCCATCATCAGACAGGCTAATCTTTCATTCGGTCAGTCAGTTAGGCTACTTTAAAATGCCCACGAACATGCAACAATCTGGCAACCCTCTGCCTTCACCAGTGCCATGCCAGAGCATGGACCATTCAGTATCCCATCATAATCTGTCACTAATTTTAATAGCCACTATCATATAGGCCTGTTTTCCAATTTGTTTTTCATTTCTACATAGCCAATATTTGTCAGTAATAACCCTCTAGTTTTGTGTTTCTCCCAGTGGAGCTGTTGTGTGTCTTAGGCAGCTATGCTTTCTTAATACTGTACATCAAGAGGGTTTCACAATACTGTATGTGTTATCAGAAGAGGCTGGCAGTGATTTTCTCCCCTGTCTGGCTGTTACAGCATCATTTGGCTAGATAGCATTCCAAGAACATGATGCAGTTTATAAAGGACTTTAAATTTCAGAAAACAAACCTCTAACCCCCACCTAATTTATCACATCAATGTTTTTCAGAAAAGTGTTGCAAGTGTAGGCTAATTGCCACAAACTGGCCTATTTTGGCCCTCCTGTCTCCTACATCTATTTTTGGCCTCCATGGCTCCAAATCTATTTCATTTGTGAATTATCATCAGATAGGCTTGCAAAGTTTGTTTGCATGACCACAAGGAAACTCTCATTTATGTAGGTGAGTGGTGTTGCCAGACTGAGAAAAGTAACACCTATGTATGACAGGTTGAGGGTAAACACAGATTATCATTCTTATCATAGTTACCTATAATACTGTGCTTGTCCCCTTGACCCATATTGCCTTCACAGCTTCACTGTTGAGTGTGTCAGTCTGAATGTTTTTTTTTTATATTTCATAAACACAATGTCTGTCTTTTACACTCATATACATCTAAGTGCACCAATAAGATGCTTAGAGTCACTTCACTTTTGTTGTTCATAGCTAACGAATAGAATGTTTAATGATTTTGAAAAGGATAGTGTGTTTTAATAAGATTAAGAGATTAGAATGTTTATACAGATTACTTTATAACCCGGATTGAGAGAGAGGAGCAGGATTCTCAGACAGTTTCTCAGAGGTGAAGACAACTCACCATAAGCGGCAGTAAGTGTAACAAGTATTACAATATTTATCTTGCATGTTTCACTGATATTAGCCTACATTTTTTAAATATTCTGCTCTAGAGATTGTTATTCCATAGGATAAAGCATAAATGATAGCTAAATAATGGGTTGCTTGGTAGAATTACATAAGTGAAGCAAATTGTATTGTATTCAGAAACAACATTTGTGAAGTTTTTGCACTATCTAGAAATGTTTCTTTCCTTTTGCTGTAGACAATGCCGATCATAGACGTTGAAAATTTGACGGACTTGGAAAAAGCCAAAATGGAATTAGAACAAAAGAAGAAGGAAGTACTGCTGGAGAGAATGTTGGTAAGTTCTTCTAAGAAGTTACAAACAATCGATTGATATGGAGAGTTTGCTTGACAGTAAAATATGTTGGTACTCATTATTAACTAGCCTATATAAACCATAATTAAAGTGTAGGCCTATGTACGGACAGACCTCGTTGTTCTTGATTGTGTCATGGAGAGGATTTGGAACAGTAATCTGAATCTTGCCATGACTAGATTACATGTTTTGCCAACTCAGTAAAACTGTCTGCTTCACTGACAGATAATCAGATAAACAAATAAAACTATTGTTCTGGTTGGCCGGTAAGGTTGGTTACACCCTAAATGATCACTGTTTAAATTTTCCCTAAACATGATATTGTTGATGTAAAATTTCAGGTGTCAAAATGCTGCACTGAGTTTATGGAACACGTCCAGGGTTTGGTAGAGGAGGATATCCTTGTGAAAGGCATTGCGGAGGACAAGAACCCATTCAAGGAGCTCAAAGGTGGATGTGTCATTAGCTAGAGTGGATTGAGGAACCGCCTTCCTTTGTAGCCCTATGTCTAGTGCCCTTCGGAGACCTGTGACCACCAAATAAATCATAGCCGGATGAGCAGGATGGATCCATTAGAAAAAGCATTGATATGCAACCACATTTGAAAGTTTTTACAACGCCTTTGTAAAAAATGACTTCCCCCAATCAAGTCCCTTTCTGATTGTACATTTCCCCTTGGAATGACACAATAAATCACAAGTCATTTTGTGCAATGATTGCTCCTGTTTTGTTTGAGTGCTTGCACTTGTCAGTGTTTGTGTAGGCCTATGTCTGAGTGCATGAATTTGTGAGATAGATTTTTGACAGATCAGGGGTTCAATATAGACCTTTAATTTGTTGTATGTTGTATGTCTAATAAAGGTACATTTTCTCGATTAAGCGTCTAGGCTGCGCGTGAATTAATCAAGAACTTGTCTCTGCCTATGCAATTTCTATTGATGTAACTACTGCGCATGCCCAAGACTGAAGCGGTAGTAGTAGTCCAGACTCCAGACATGGCGCTATGGGAGAGAACCCTCCGTCTTCATCTGAGTGGTAATCGTGGCCTTTTTAAGGCCACAGCGGTTTGCATTCAAAGGCACCTATCAGAAAAAACATCCTCCAAGATCAAGGCCGCCAGCAGTTCCGAAACATCTGATCACACACTTTATACGTCGGAGCATTTTGCACTGAAGGAATCCCTAAAGAAGGTAGCAAGCTAGCCTGGACGGCTAACTCACCAATGTAAAAACTGTCAATATAACACAAGTTAACTTAACCTTAGGTAACGTGAGCCCTAACGTTTGATGTTTTGCAGTCTAAGTAGCCATGTTCTTGCCTAATGTTACATGTTTCTTTACCAAAAGAGTGTCAGTCACAGGGTCAGACTGTAAACAAAGTAGGTGAGGGGTCAGGTGTTATGTCAGAATACCCTTTCAAGTCATAAACAGATCAGACACTGCTGTCTACTGCTAACGTTATACCTGCATTTTCCAGTTCTTCAGTAGGCTGTTGTAAACAGCAACACTGTTTAATTTGTGTTCTTTGCTGATGTGCGTAAAGGCAGTTGCCTCTGCAAGAACTATTTGGTTTGAGCTGGAGGGCAACAAAAAACTAGGTCATATACGCTATCACTCAGTAACAGCAATTTTATGTTGCATTAAATGCAATTATAGTTATGCATTCAATGCAATGCATCCATACCGGTATTTCTGTTTTTCAGATCACATAAGTCTACCTCAGACTGTCCAAAGAAGAATGACAGTAGCCTATATCATCATGATTATCTAATGTTGGCGAGAGGTTGTAGAATTTAATCACAATCTACACTGAAAGGCTCAGCAAATAAGTTATAGGCCTAAGTTCTGAAACGTCCCAGCTTGTCACAGAGTTCAGCAAAAATGCAACAGAAACATAACGTTAAAACATAGTCTCGGCTGACAAGAAATTATGAAATTGAAAAATAGTTTAATATGGTCATATATTCATTGACAGTATAGACAGTATAGCTATACCATATAATAAGACTATTTCAAGAAGTGCACTTTACGGAATTAGTAATGGCATGCAGTGTTTAATTTATGATAAAAATAAATAGAATATTGGTTTATGGTTTTTGTAGGCCTATTTTGGTTGAAAAACCTTATTCACAATTCCAGAGCTATATTTAGTGACACAAAGTTATATTTAGATAACAATTCAAGTTTGTCCCTAGTGACAACCATGTTACTGTAAACTGTCCTTATTGACCTTCAGGCCTCTGCCACAATAACCCTGTCTAGACTCACATACGCTAAACACTCGAGCATCTCAAAATAGTTTGCCAGTGTAACACACAACAGTAGGGAAAATGCAGTGGAGGGAAGTTGTTGTTCTTCCGTTGCCACTCTCAGAGGATGCAACAGGATGAAAATAGGCGGTTGTAGGGAAGGCCCCAAGCACAGGAGAGGAAATGGGATGCTAGAAAACAATGCAGCCAAGAATGGAAGGGCACGTCGGAGGCAGGAGACTGGTGATTCACCGCAGTCAGCACCTACTGTAAGGCCTAGAGGTGTGTTCCCAGCTCAGAGGGGTGTGCTCCCTGCTTCGAGGCCGGCAGGTACACTGTGGGGAGGAAGGTGATGCCACTGCGACGTCTGGGGCGAGGTCAGCGGATGCACCGTTTTGCTACGCTTTGCTACGCTTTCCTGATTGAACAAAGTGTTTGGCCACAACAGGCCTCTGTGGTAGTTTTCTTTCGTTTGGTGGGTGTGTCAGAAAAGTCATCCTGTCAGTATTGATGTGTATCAGAAACCTACCACATGAAAAGGACAGTGAGCACAGTATCCACCTTCAGTTGTGTGATAACAGAGAAAAGCAAAAAAGATAGTAATCCATATGTTTATATGCATTTAATCACGCTCAGATGAAAACGCAAAACTAATAGCAAGTGACGGCACTCTCAGCTGCGCGAGTAACAAAGCGTTCAGCGCACCTCTGTTTCTGTTGCATTAACCGTGTTGCTGTGGTTCATGCATCTTGAACTCGACCCTGGTGTCTGGCGTCTGGCGTTTCAGTTGTCATGCATGCTTGCAAATGTCTAGTGTGGTTATCTTACTCACTTTGAATGTCGATGTTCAGTACGTAATGCTGAGCATGTAAACAGTGTGTGACGCTTTTCAGATTTTCTAGAGAAGATGGACAGGGATGTCTCACTGTAGGCCTGTAGGCCTGTAGAGTAACACCCCAACTCTCTCGTGTACTGTAGCATTTTAAGAGGAATTGTGTGGTAAATGGCAGTGAATAGCTGGGATTGTACACTTAAATCATCATCAATTAAAACATTGTCACTTTTGGGTGTGATAATGTTCTCCTTGGAACAGCACATTAGCGTCGGAGATTTACTGCCACGGCAGGATGATATCCTGTATCCCTATCCGATTTGCAGACTGGCTTGCTGTTTACAGACTGGTGTTTTACTGTGTAGGCTGTTAATGGTGACCTGAAATTCACAGGCCTCATGATAGGAAATTCCTGTGGAGGCACCAGAACATCACAACAGTCTCTTGAAGAAAAAAAAGCCATTGGTCTAGATAACAGATTTAAAGCCCCTAGAGATGAGAAGCGCTTCCCTTTTCCAATGCTTGGGGAGGAAAAGGGAACTTCCCTTCCTTGTCTGTGCTGTCCATATAATAGAGGATCTTTGGATTGTATCTTTCTTCTCTTTGGGAAGAGAAGATTCTTCCATATGAATCCCTCTGGCTGGTGACTATGGTGATGTGTTTTCTCAAGCAATAAAGGGCAAATCTTGCGGTCGGGACACTGCATGCCCCTTCAGTAATTTCCCCACCATGCCCCCTGTTTAATCTGTGTGTTGAGTGTTCCGCACACACTGGTGTTTCAGACAGTGTGTTTGAGTTGGCTCGTCGGTTAAGCTTTGATTGTTTAGCTTGGAAGAGGGAGGTGAGTTCCCTGTCTCCCATTATCTGTGTCTGGCATTCAAAACACATCTAACTTGAGTGGAGAAGTGGAAAGCACACACTTGGAAGTGCTCTTGGTTGGTGAGGACATTAGGGTATGTACTGTGAGGGGATGACGGACAAGACATTCTCAGCTCGTCTAAAAATTGAGCAAATCTAAAAATTGTTCTCATTCAGACTAATTGAATAATGGTTGTTAAAAACAATCAGCAAACAAAAGAACATTTGACTCACGTTGCGGTAATGGTTTGTAAATTGGATTAATTTAGGATATTTCTGCTTTAGGTCGTTTCCTAATAAATAACTAAATAATTCTGCATAACACTCTTGCTTGAGTTTTTTCGAGTCCCACTTCTCATGAAAGAGCTATGTTGTGCTCCAGTTTATTTAGGACTTGTTGGCTCTCAAGGCAAAAGTCGAAAATTAATTGTTTTGGGTAGGCTCCAAGTCTGTTCATTACTAGCCTTTCAGAATAAATGGAAAATATTTTGGAAAATATTCTGTTTTGCTGAAGGATTCCAAAGTTGTCCTGTGTTGTGATTTATGATCATATTCTTTCCTTGTGATTTGCTAGAAATGTAGCATGTTAGATGTGCCGTTTTCTTCCTTGCTCGAGGTAAATGCACGCACGGCAATTTTTGCAAATTTAACTGGACCATAGAATTCTGTGTCAGGGGCCACAAATTAGAACCATTGTGTTCTATGAGAGTACCGTGAATCAGGCACAGGAAAAATAAGGGGTGGGGGGTTCAGATGTGACTGATGGCGTTAAGATTTGTAGCGCGTCTCTCTGGGATGACATGACGCTGGTTGCCAGGAATCCAAGGAATTGTGCAAGCATAGGCTACGGATCTTCTGAAGATTCCCATACCCCTCGGGAATGAGGTTAGATTGCCATGGCTGGCTCACTTAGAAACAAGGAAAGTTGCTGTTTTTGACAAACAGTAACTTGTGCAATTGTTGTAGCATGGCAACCCCTGACATTGGGCACATGAATCAGATGTGCCGCCATTGGTTAAAAAATGATGCCTGATAACTTTGCTCACCACTGTGGTTCTGTTCTCCTGGCAAACCACCACATGACCGGTCACCCACATGTTCATGTTAAATACTAAATGCTACTCAGATCATGTACATAAAGACAGTAGAAATGTAATATCCTGTTTCTATGAAATGTAAGTGTACTACTGTAAAATATACTGTATGGCAATAAAAGACGAGATAATATGCCGCGCTGAATTTCATGCTGTATTATGAAAGTGTAAAAGATGAAGCTAACCTAGCCTGGTTGTTGTGTCTGTGTTGCCTGTTGTGTAGATTGTGGACCAGGAGATCAATCCCTATGTGGATAAATGGGAGGCAGAGGGACAGTTTCCTGCTCACAAGATTTTCAAGATCCTTGGAAATGCTGGGTTTTTAGGAGTCAGCAAGCCCGTTGGTAGGTAGACCAAACTTTATGCTCTTTTAAAACATTCTGAAACATTCTGAACTCGCCAGATCTCCCCATCTATATGTAGCAAGTTTTTAAAGAAAACTTACAGTTGAAGCACATCAGCAAATTGGATAATTATGCAGGTTGGTGTAATTTAAAAAGTGCTTTAAATGAATAGTCATGAATATAAATAAATAAGTGATAGAAGTGGGAAGTGACAGAAAATTATCTTATGCGTAAGGAGCAGAAATCTATTGTGTGACTGAGTCCACAGGTGTCAGGAGTTCAGGAAAAAAACGTTTTACATGATAATAGCATAATATCTGGTACATACAATTTATCCTGTGCAAGGCAATGCTTGTGTAATCTGTCAGGAATTGACATCGTCCTTAAGTAAACCTAGTCTGCTATCAGTACAAAAGATAGGAGGAGAATTTGAAAAGAAAAATGGTCCCTGGATTTCCTTTAGTGGCCCTAGCAGACATATTTAAAAAATGTCAGATGTTTTAACAAGAACTACAGTACGAGTGAACTCTTAATGGGGAACGATGAATGTGAATTGTGTGAATGGTTTTTCAACACATACTGTATATGCTTTACTTTCTCTCTGACTCCCTTTCTCTCTCTCTCTCACACACACACACACACAGACTCTCACTCCAATATGAAGGCAGTAGGGGTATTTTAATTTCAGCTGCCCTCTTCAGACTTATTGCTTCCTTGAGGGGTATTTGAACAGGTTCCCCTTGAACTAGTCATGAGAATTTTCCCCCTCCCTCCATCATGGCCAAATGAAAAGGGAAGGAGAGAACCAGAGCAGTCGTCTGGAGGTAGAGGAAGAGATAAACATATTTCCACTTGAGAGCTGTGTAGAGACTGATCTGGGGGCCCTATGGGCGGAAAGGCTTCATAAAGCTGTAGGTCAGAGTGTGTGTGAGAGAGAGAGAGAGAGAGAGAGAGAGAGAGAGAGAGACGGCATTGGAAATTGCTGACGCCTGGAGAGTTTTGCATTAGCTGGTCTGGATTACAGGGAAGCGAGGGCTGTTCCCCATACAAGATTACTGCACTGGGATATTGGATAACCTCTAGAATACAAGATGGCGCCTACCGTAGGAGCCACAGCAAATCTGAGAAATATCAAATTGATTATGAGGCTGCTGTGAGCATCCAACTTCAGCAGAGACAGCAGACTATTTTCCTGCTCGTATACCCTCCCCATGCACACACACACACACACTCTCACACACATATTTTTTCGCTGGACATGGTTGGTCACCAGGAAATATTGCTGTGAGTTTTATTTCCAAGTAACATTAAATGGGCGGGGGGTCTGTGCTGATCGTCATAGCGCTATTGTGCTAAATTTAAAAAATGAATGTGCCTTATCCTGGACAGGCTGAGTTGTAATAAGCGTAAGGTGGATGATGTGTTGATTTAGTGCTACTTGAGACAAAAGGCTTCCAGCAACACTGTTGACTTGCCAGTAAAGATTTGTCTCTCAGTGTGATGCTGGGTGACGTGGGATGACTGTCATTTTTGAGAAGTCAGGTATGAAAGACCAACATCCTGTACAGGAACCGAAGGAGACTTGGGGAGATCCTTTTTTTTTTTTTTTTTTTTTTTGCGGAAATTACATTTGCCTAAATTCTAGCACAGCATTTATTTTCCTTACTCTTAGTCAACACCGGTAAGATGATCAATATTGACACACACACACACACACACACACACACAGAGACACTGCTTAGACACAAATAGACACACTTTAGACACACTTTGTAGTGTTCAAATTTGGACTTTCTCGCTAGCTCTGAAGGACAAGCCCAAGAATACGCCAAGACGTACAGCCAGAGTTTGGCGCTCAGTGCACTGCGTGAATGAGGAAGCATACTCCAAAAGAGGAAACATACTCCAGCTTGCCAACGCTGAGGTTGGGCGTGACACCAGTGACCTTCCCTCCCCTGTTCAGGGTCATTATTCAATCAACAGGGAGTATCCGCCGTAACTTATCCCTGTTGTGAAAAGCTGGCAGTGAAAGTATTTTCCCAAATCCCAGTCCCTTTCCACTTGCCTGTTGCAATGTGAAATCCGGCCGATGTGGATGACAAGATGGATTCAAAGTCCGTTCTGTACTCCTCATCTTCTGATAAGTGCTTGAATAAATGACTCAAGAGCTCAAACATTTTATGTCTTTAACGGCCAAGAATAGGTGAACAATTGCACTGATATTTCCCACCAGAACTTGTCCTTGAAGAATATTATTATGACGATTTTATTTTTGTTAGGTACAGTAGCTAAGGAAATACATTCTGGTCGTATGAGGCATGAGGTCCTCACCCAACATACGAACATTAGTCACTCAACCAGGCTTGAGTCGCATTGTGAATATTGTAACATCGGTCGCAAGCTCTCTTATGGTGTCATGTGTTGATGACATCAAAATATCATGCGCCTCACCCATGCCATTTAATAATAAACATTTTATTTGCTACCCCAGTCGCAACCACAAATAAACACACAAGTGAGGTCATTGGCGTATCTCTCCAAATGTCTGGCAGATTTGCGGTTCTCCTTTAATGAAATGGTCACTGATTTCAGTGGCCCCGTCCTGGCCTCGTTTCTTTATTATGGAAGTCGGCCCTTTAAGTTGAAACAGCTGTCTCTGTCTTCCTCATGGTGTTTCCCCCTGTTGGGCGCCTCGATGTTCTTTTCATCGTGTCTGTAGCCAACTGCGACATCAAACCACCCCCGTAGATGAAACAAGCGTTCAATTGGTTGTTACTTCAGGATTTGTTTTTCCAGATTGACCACATCAAGATGTCAACATGTCTGACCTCAGATCCACACAATGAGACTGATGTTTTTAACCAAGGCCTGCTCAAATATTTACTTGACACACATGCTTTGTCAGATGTATGACACCCTCAGTTTCCTGTCAGTCCTGGCCCAGATTATTGCAGTCAGATACTCTGCAGTTAGGTACCAGACAACTATCTGATAGTCTGTTATCAGACTTTAACCAAAAGAATTTCATGTACATTATTAGCTTTCTAACATCATGTCATTTGTTTGCGTTAGTCTTTGTGTAAGTTATTTAATATACTGTATTTGTGTTGTTTTGTTTTGGTCTTGCTATGGTAGCAAGTATTACATTGAAGTGAAATTACAAACACTACTGCTATATCAGCAACATACAGTTCTAGTCTAAAACCAGCATGCTAGCTACCTTACAAGCATCCCGTAATCTTGCGAAAACACGAACAGCCTTGTTTGTTAGAATGTTTCTTAGGAACAGATGTTGCTTGTCAGTACTATTGCCAACATCATGTTGAGAAATCTGAACAAAACAGAACAAAACTGCGTAAGATAGCCACCCAATTGACAATATGTCTCTTCTTTACCTGATCATATCAAAGCGAGTTTTCAAGATTATAAGGAAAGGAAAGAATAACCCAAGAAGTGACACATTTTTGCATACTGTTGCTTTAACATCACATTATTAAACCATGTGTTTCACAAATTGACTTTGAATAAGTACAAATACATGGTCTAGTGTTTGCAGGATGTTTGATAAAGCTTTAAATCGGCCTTTCAGTTCACAAGGTGTTATGGAATAGCAGGCGGCTAATTTCATTTCATGTGCTGTGTCATAACGCATCCCTTGATGAATGGCCTGAAAACGCCACAGTGGTGCGGTCTTCTCAAAGTAATTGCTGCCTGAGTCAAGATTTAATGTTTTAATGTACTGTGAAAAGCTACCAAGCGGACATTAAATGAAAAGTTTTAAAAACCTTTGTCCAAGGCCGACCTTTTGTAAGCCTGACATCTGTTGTATTACTGAGGCAATGAGTTTGATATTACTGCTGCATGGAAGATCTCCAGCTTGTTACCTCGTTTGAAGAGCAACGCGAGACAATAGAAAAGACGGATGTCTCCCCTGCTTCTGTTTATAAGATGATCTGTTCGACCTCAAGCACCTACAAACTCCTCATTGTTATAATGTCTTTAAAGAGTCTTTGTCTACTCTGTGGTTGAGTTTTCGCCTGAAGCATGTCTGGTTTACGTTGGCCGACTTCTGATGTCTTGATGTAAATCATCAAGGTGAAAGTGAAGGTCGTGGCAGAGCAGTGAGCTTACTCACCATGCACAATACACATCATCACTGTAATGTTCCCACAGACTTTAAAAATAAAGGCCTTACTTTACTAGGTTAACTTTCCATATTCATTTGTCAGCGTTGTCATGACGAGAAAGAATGAACATTTATGAAGGGCATTATCCTACTACGCTATAGGCCTACAAAAACATGCTTTGATAGGCATTGTCTGCACAAAGTCACTCAAAATCACTCAAACTTTTTCTGTTCTTCTGAGGAAGAGACCTGATGAGACAAACTAAGAGGACAGTGAATGAGATCAATGTAAGAAAGTAAATGTTGGGTGTTTTGTGTCATTGCCAGAGTACGGGGGTCTTGGACTGGACTTCAGCTATAGTGTGGCTGTGGCTGAGGAGCTGGGCAGCATCAACTGTGGCGGGATCCCCATGGCCATTGGAGTGCAGACTGACATGGCCACACCTGCGCTGGCCAGGTGAGGTCCACAAACACCAACAGCATGGAACATGGCTATTGTGCTTGCAACCTACATCAGGGCTCAACATTGGCACCCGCCAAACAGGAGTAAAATTCACCTGTGGCGGGTAATGACGTTAGTCTCACAGTAATTTTGAACTTGAAATCATAAAGGACCATGAACAGTGAAATGCACACATTGGTAGCAGAGTTTCCCTCAGCACTTGAAAACGAATGGGCTCTCCCGCCTTGACAAGAATGTCCCAGGCATAAAGGCACGCATGGCCAGCGGAGTTAAGTCCACTCTTCTCTATTGGATTACGCACAAGTTGCGGAGTCTCTGTAGCACCGATTGCATTGGCGTAACAAGGGAAAGTGACACTGCACAATCTGAGCTTTCCAACAGTGCTACTCACTAGTTGATGCAATAAACTGTGAGAAAATGAGCCTTGGTGAAATTGCATGTCAAAATAAACTGGAAAACCTACGGATTTCATTGGTGTATTTCATTTTTCTTTGTCACCAGCGGTTACGGAGTGATCCGGTGTTGAAATCATATCACATTTCTGCATTGGCTTCAACCCCGTTCCATACACAACAAAATAAATAGCCTAGTATATTCTCATGGATTCCAAAACTTGTCTTCAGACCCTTGTCTGTTACATAGCCAGGGTGTGTGCATAAAGTAGGTCTATGATTTCACTACCCTACCTCACTGCCTTTCTTTTTTTTGTACATTAAAATATGAATAAGATATGAAAATGAATGAAATCTTTCAGTACAAAGTACAAGCAAATTGCAAAGCCATCATAATATATTGCCAGATTATAGACCCTACCCAAAAATGAAATGGATACCGATTTTAAATGGTACACGGAACTAAAAAATCTGGTTTAGCGGAGCATTACGGAGTAGAGCTTAGATGTGGCCCAAAAAATCAAGCCCGGCCCAACCTGAGCCCGTGGACTTTCTGTCCGTATCCGGCCCGACCCAACCCATAAACTTCGATTTAAAACCGAAATGAAAAAAAAAAAATAACAATAAGGTTTCTGACATTCAAGGTCGTTTGCAGAATATTTGTCCAGGTATAGCCTAGGCAAGCCTGTATTAACAAGACTTTTTCTTGTGCCTCTCCTCAGCCTGCATCAAGAATCTACAAATAAAAAAAACGCCTTGTGTGCATCCATGCATTTTTGTGCGTAGTGCATCTGACGTACAGTACGAGCAATGCTGAAGTTGTTTTGAAAACATTTACTGAACATGAGCTGATTGCTGGTGGGTCATTCCATGCCAAACGTCCGAATGCCCCCACTCGACCATCTCAGATTTGACTGAAAAAAATTCAAGAGGTTCACACACTTCCCAA
>JASCQY010134543.1:0-2500 GCA_030264315.1 Sardinella tawilis
GTGTGTGTGTGTGTGTGTGTGTGTGTGTGTGTGTGTGTGTGTGTGTGTGTGTGTGTGTGTATGTGTGTGTGTTTGTGCGTGTGTGTATGTGTGTGTTTGTGTGCATTCATATATGCGTGCACAAATTTGAGTTTGGTAATAGTGAGTGTATGTGTGTGCATGTGTGTGTGCATGTGTTTATCTATGTGAATTTGTAAGTATGTGTTTGTGTGTATTCGCGTGTGCCTAGCCTTGCAACCTCCTAGGCGTTAGACTGTGTTAGCTGTAATTGCTTTCTGTGCCATTATAGCGCCTCAGTATGTCTCCCAGTGAGGTAATGGTGCGTAATGGCTGTGTGATTTATGATACAGAGCCAGTCCACTCCCAGGGTAATTATGGGATGGCACTACAAGTCAAGGCTACAGCGGCAGCCACCTACCATCACCCTCACCTGATATCATAGGCAGATACTTAGTAGTGGATAGATACTGAAGCTCTATCAAGTCATGGTGGTGTGTCTTTGTTTGTTTGTGTGTCATGTTTTTGGCCAAGTAGGTGCTAAATGATGAACATGGCTAGAGGACATCACACTCTTTTATTATCAGGTTTACCACTACCGAGATAGAGAGAGAAAGAGAGATACTTTATTTATCCCGAAGGAAATTTAGGTGTGTTAAAGTGTAACACTGGTGATTTTGCATTGATGGTTGTTAATCTGGGCACGACTCAAATATTCATGTGAAGGGAAACTTGCATTGCTTTCTGCCTTATAGATTTTCTCCATTATTCAGGTTCGCATTCCAGTGGTTTTCAATGAGCGAGCCACAGGCACTTTGGTAGCAGCGTCTAAATCTGGCCAGGCTGCTGCGACCAAATACTCAAAAGTCGCACAACATCTTGATCGCAGTATTATCACTTTTTGGAGTCCTGGCCCAGATGGTTAGCTGACGACGTTGATAGCGGTGCGACTGAAAGCAGCTCTGTGCCCTTGGAGGGAATGCTTGCTTTGCTCCAGCAGTCTACTGTAGCCTTGCAGACAGATGAGTTTGTGAGCGCGCTCCATCACTGATCCGCTCTCCCTTATGCAGCACCAGCAGCTCGTGCAGCTTCAATGGAAATGAATTCAGTTGTGTGTTTATCCAAGGTCTGTTTGTGGGAGTGAGATAGAGAGCAGCGAGAATGCAAATATGCTAATTTTGATTATTTGAATAGTTGCCGTGTGTGTGTGTGTGTGTGTGTGTGTGTGTGTGTGTGTGTGTGTGTGTGTGTGTGTCCGCGCACTAATGTGAAGTTTGTTTTTCACAAATATCTTTGCATTTTCATGTCTCAGGTTTAGGTTTGTGTGGATATGTGTATGGTGATGTGAGATTGTGTGTGTGTGTGTGTGTGTGTGTGTGTGTGTGTGTGTGTGCACTAATGTGAATGTTTTCCATAAACATGTTTGTGTTTATATTTGTATATGTTTGGGTTTGTGTATATGTGTATGTATGTGTGCATGTGTGTGTATGCGTGTGTGTACATGTGTGTGTGTGTGTGTGTCTGGGAGAGAGGCTCTAAATGAGGTAGAGACATGCCTGCTCTTAGTCGGTGCCCTGTGAGCGTTGCCTTCTGATGGCAGCTGGCTCGGCTGGAACAGCTGGCACCTGGGCACCAGACGTGTGTCCGACCCTCCACTGCGGGCATCACCCTGCCCTGGGCCCGCTCACTCACAGCAGCCAGCCTCTGTGTGTGTGTGTGTGTGTGTGTGTGTGAGTTGTAGTGGTGTTGGAAGGTTCACAGTGCTCTCACAGTGCTTTATGTGAATAAGTGAATTTCTTTGTATATTTGCATGCATGACTATATGTATGTGTGTGTACATGTTGGTGTGTGTGCACGTTCGCGTGTGCTTGTGTGTTCAAGAGGATGTGAGGGGGTGGCATGCAGTAATTGTGTGCGTCTATCTTTAGCCACCAATTTGCGTGTCCCTGAATTGTTTGCTGCTTCAGGAGAAATTGTTTCCCGGGTTTCCCTGCCATCCGATTTAATTGGTTGTTTGTCAGTTCTATGCTTGTTGGCCCTTGAATATCCAAGCAGTTGGCACCTACTGTATTTCTCACTGTGTCTGCATGTGTGTGTGTGTGTGTGTGTGTGGCCAAGTGTACTGTATGGATGTGTGCGAGCATACTGTCTGTGTGTGTGTGGCCCTGCAATCTGTTTGTGTGTTTTGCTGTGAAGAGAGACCATTTAAAAAACATCCTTCCCTTGTGTGTGTGTGTGTGTGTGTGTGTGTGCGTCTGATTAATCTTCGTTAGGCAGCAATCTGGACTGCGGGTTCGCAGCCCCAAAAGTCCTTTGTTGTTTCATGCCGTCGGAAAAGGCACGCGACGTGTAAGCGAAAGTTCATCACGTCTAATCTTAGCCGCGGCTCCCCGCGGTGCCGCTTGCCTCCCGCGAGCGCCTGCCGATAGAAGGCCATGTAAACAGCTCATTAGTCCACCAAGGACAGAGCCGATGAGGAGATGGGGCTTTGGCACATCCTCAG
>JASCQY010134543.1:7500-12851 GCA_030264315.1 Sardinella tawilis
GTATTGTAAGATGGACAACGTTACATGAAGGCTCCTAAGCTTCATTGGAAGATTAAGGGAAACCATAGTATCAGGAAACACACAACGATAAAATGGATTTTTCTTATTTTTCCTCAAGACACAAGGCATGGCCATATGTCAATAGTGGTTAGTAGGCAGAAAATTGGAAACGGCAGTTAAATGTTGTTAGCCAAGTTGGCTGTTGTGCTTAGCCAGTCGGTACTTACCTCAGTCATGGTCTTTATGTGCAAGGGAAAGACACTTGTGGAGAAAATCTTCTATTATTCTCCTTCATGGACATGCACACACGTACACACACACATGCACACACACACACACACACACACAGAGTCAGTAGGAATGCACAAATTATTGCCTTTGGTGAGAATTGTCACTGTTATCTAATTATACTGTCCATGATAGCATCCCTCTCTCCTCTCTTCTCTTCTCTTCCTCTCCTCCTCCTCTCCTCCTCCTTCTCTCCTCATTCTCTCCTCCATCACATACCCATATTTCCTCTTTTGTACTGTGTGTGTGTGTGTGTGTCATTGCTGGGGAGAATCGATAGCCCCGTGTGTCATATGAGCCTGGATGGCTCCTGCCCGACCTGTCCTCCAAAGGGACATTGGTCACGCCATTGCTTACACACACACACACACACACACACAGTCTCACAAATACACATATTCCCCGACATACACATCAACTCACATACATACATACTGTACATACACACACACACATTTCACATAGGGACTCATTATTACAGCCAAATAGGTGCCCACATCATACATTCTTGTGTTCACACGAATTTTCCCAGACACTACCCCTTGTGTACAGACACACACACACACACATTCACTCATACTTATTCACTGACACATGTAAGCCATAATATTCTTCTCTTCCTCCTCCCCCTCCGACGTGTGCGCAAGCATGCGTGTGTGTGTGTGCGTGCGTGTGTGCGTGTGTGAGAGAGAGATGTATGGACGTAGAGATTTATCCCCGTCTCGCGGCGCCCCGCTTTAGTGGCTGACATTAAAGCTTTACTGCAGGCACACAAGTCAGAGAGTTCTGGAGCCCTGTTACAAAGAAAGAGGAGAGGGAAGGAGAGAAGAGGGGGAGGGAGGAGGAAAGCAGAGATGGAGGGAGGGAGAGAGAGAGAGAGGGAGAGAGAGAGAGAGAGAGGGAGAGAGAGAGAGTGAGCAGGATTACAATGTATTTTTGGAGCTTTTTCAAAATGAACAGAGAGAAACTGGATGGAGAGAGAGAGAGAGAGAGAGCAGAGGAGTGGGAGCAAAACAGAGAGTGAGAAAGAACAAAAACGGAGGAATGTGGAACTGAAAGAGTTGGAGCAGGATTACAGCATTCACAGAGCCTTATCAAAATGAACACAGCCAAGGCAAGAGAACGAGACAAAGAAGCCAAGAGAGGGAGAGAGAGAGAGATGGATGGAAAGAGAGAGGGAAGGGAAGAAGGAGAGAGACTTTAATGGAACATTAAAAATACTAAAAGGGGGCCTCTTACATAAGCCTGAGTGGCCTCTCTATCTCCGTCTCCCCCTCTGAGAAGGAGAACGTCATCAGAGCTCAGAGCATCACCACCCTCTCTGTGTGTGTGTGAGTGTTTGAAGAGAGTGGAGAGGAGATGGAGCAAAGAGAGAGAAAGGGATGGAGAGAAAGAGCAAAGAGAGAAAGGGATGGAGAGAAAGAGAGAGAGAAAGGGATGGAGAGAAAGAGAAAGAGAGAGGGATGGAGGGAAAGAGAGAGAGAGAGAAAGAGAGTGTGCGCACATCATCATCAGGTGGGGAGGGGGGCAGAACCCCACGTGGGCAAACATGAGAAAGAGGTTGTTTGACCAGGCTAATTTGGAGCCGCAGTAGCCCCCTCATGGAGAAGACAATTCCCCTTCATCTTGACGGAACCGCCAGAAACAGCAGGGGATGTGCCTCGTTAAAAATGAGCCTGGTGCCATTACATTATGTGTGTGTGTGTGTGTGTGTGTGTGTGTGTGTGTGTGTGTGTGTGTGTGTGTGTGTGTGTCAGACTCACAAGTGTGTAATGGCAGTGGGCTTTAATAAATGCCACAGACACACTCATTTAATCACAGCAGGGGGGGATGCAGAGGATCATCGTCTCCCAAGATATGGTGGCTTCATTCTCATTTTATCCACCCTTCCTCCATTGTGTTTGTTTATTGAGTGCCGGCCCGAGGACGGCCATGTGGCCCCAGCACAAAGTTTTTGGGGCAATCACTGTGGAAATTGGACTTTTTGTGGTGTTAGCTTTTTGTTTAAAGCGCTACGTAGCTCCATGGGTGACCTTGCCAAGTCCCTTGAGTATAATTTATTGTATGCTTATACCACCCTCTTCACACACACACACACACACACACACACACACACACACACACACACACACACACGCCCTCTCCACACACACACACACACACACACACACACACACACACACACACACACACACACACACACTCCTTCCCCTTTCTCTTCATTTTCTCATTCTCCTCAGGCATTAAACAGATTCCTCTTCTCTGACAGCAGTATGTGTCTTAATGTGTTTAATAGCACATATAAACCACTGATGGGTCTCAGACTACCCACTCTAGGGCTCATAAACCACATACACACACACACACACACACACACACACACTCTTACACACACACATACACATACTGTATAGACACACACTTATAGCTGCTACAGACACAGATTGATGCAGATGTACATAAGGGCATTTGAAAATAAGCTTGCACGCACACACACACACACACACCTTATCCATTTAATAGCGTACTTAAAGTCATGCGACTTTTCACAAGGTTATTAGTGTCAATGACAATTGGAGCTTTCATTTATTTTCATGAGCTCGACCAGCCAGTGTGCTCTCGCTGCACCAAACACACACTCACACATCTACACACACACAACCTATAGTATTTTAATCACACACACACAAACACACACAAGCGCACATGTACACAAACACACACACACACACTTAAAAAAAATTTAATCACACACCCAAACACAGACTTACAAACGCACGTGCACGCACGCACACACACACACACACACACACACACACACAAACAGACACATTCAAGCAGTGTCCTTAAGCAGAGGAACCGACCACCACCACTACCCTATAAAGACACACACAACCTATAATATTTTAATCACACACACACACACAAGCACACATGTGCATGCACACACACACACACACACACACACACACAACCTAAAAAAATGTAATGACAAAACCAAACACAGACTTACAAGCGCACATGCGCGCACACACACATACACACACACTCAAGCAGTGTCCTTAAGCAGAAGAACCGACCACCACCACTACCCTATAAATACCCCCATAGTTATTGTTTTTGCTTGGCGAAGCTGCAGCCTTCGGATTGTGTTTACTTTTCTGCTCTGCCTGGTGAAATGAGTTTGTCTGCCGGATGCAGGATCATAGGTGAGCTCCCGCATGATGCCCATAATTGCCTGCCTCTCCAGCGCCGCTGCTTATCAGGAGCAGGAGAGAAAGATCCCCCACTTTCATTCTCTCCTCTTTTACTTTTCATGTTGTTTTTTTTCTCTCTTTTTCATTTTTTTTTCCTCCAAGTTTAGTGCGTGATTGTGCAGGCTAAGCTCTTTGCAAACTCCCGCAGCCAAACGCAAACTCCCATAGCCCTGTAGTCTGTTTGGGGCGAGATGGATTTTAAGCAGCCTTAAGACCCGGGGTGTGCTCTGTAAACGAAGGCTCTCCCGCTGGGGTTATTTAGTCGGCGGCGTCGGGGCAGGTAGCGGAGCGAGGCTCTGCCTAATGACTAACAGCGCCGGAGCGGCTAGGCTACGCTACGCCATGCTGCATTACGCTACACCGTATCTCCAGATAAACAACCATCTACTCCACCTGCGGCGGAATTCCGCACCTCAGCCCGAAAAGCCTCAAGCTCGGAGCCAGACTGAATTCCCCTGCCAGCGTCCCCCCAGGGGAGAGTGAAGAGGAGTGGAATTGGAAGGGGGGGGGGGGGATGACGGTAGCAGAATGAAGAGGCTCCAATTTATTTATTTATTTACAGACTTTTTTGCTGGGAGTTTTAGGAGGCAGCGGAGGGAAGCTGAAAGTCTGTAAGAGTTGCTAAATGTGGAACTATCCAAGCGAGAAGAGAAGAAGTGTTTTTTTTAACCCCCTTGGTCTCGTCCAAGATGTGTCGCATCAAAAGCTCTTTCTCCCTCGTCTATCTTGTCTCCCACTTCTGTCTCTCTCTCTCTCTCTCTCTCTCTCTCTCTCTCTCTCTCTCTCTCTCTCTCTCTCTCTTTCTCTCTCTTTCTGTCTCTCTCTCTTTCTGTCTTTATCTATCCATCTGTTAATTTGATTGAATTTGAGGCCAAAGTGTGTGAGTAGGGGACTAGGGGAAGTGATAACGGAGTGTTCAGCTGCAGAGAAATGGGGGGAGAGGAAGAGAGAGAGAGAAAGAGAGAGAGAGAGAGAGAGAGAGAATGAAAGAGGGGGAGTGTGTTATCCATTTGAACGCTCTGCTGCACTGAGTGTGTTAGTGCTTGTTCCACTCTGTGTTCACCCAGAGTTCCTCACTATAGACCTGCACCCCTTGACCATGGAGTCTCACATTATTTATGCCGCATTTGCTTCACACACACACACACACAAACACACATACACCCTCACTCTGTTTCTCAGACAGTCACATAGACACACACACACACACACTTCACTCACAATCATGCGCCCCCTCACTCTGTTTTTCACACAGTCACACACACAGTCACACACACACACACGCACCCCAAAACATCTCTCGGGTTCACACCTCTGCTGAGGAAAGAGCTGCTATTCCTAGCCTGAGTGATGCTGTCACTGAGCAGCCCATGTTCTGTTTTAAAATAGAGATGGCCTCTCATGCTCTCGGAAGTAAGTGTATGTGTCTGTGTGTGTGTGTGTGTGCGCTGACCTCTCATTCACCCTCACAGTCTCCCCACCACTGTGGTCATCTAGAGCCTCTGTAAAGAGGCTTATTAGTCTTTGATGGGTGAAGAGATCTTATGTGTGTGTGTGTGTGTGTGTGTGTGTGTGTTGTGCTGGTAGCTGTGTTGTCACTCATGTACTGTAGCAGTCACACATGTCTCCGGTGCTCCACTGATAATGGAGAGTGGTGATGCAAGTCATACCTGCCTGCTCAGATACTTCAAAGAGCCTCCTGAGGGATATGGCTGTCTGTGCGCTCACACACGCGCACACGCACGCACACACACACACACACACACACACACACACACACACACACACACACACACACACACACAC
>JASCQY010134549.1:0-12851 GCA_030264315.1 Sardinella tawilis
GATCTTGCATTGTCCTGCATTTTTCATTGAGTTCCAGTGATCAGGCAGTTTCACTGGTCGATGCATTTCATCAGGAATTGTACAATCCGTTCTTTTGGTGCAGTAAAAAACTCTGTGTTGAGGCTTAATCCTGCCCGTTGCAATGTTGTATGCTTCACCAGAAGTAACACAGTTCCAGGGGGCATACAGGACCACATCAGTGATGGTGGGTAGAGGCAGCAGACAGCTGGCTGGGATCATGAAGTCTCTGATGGCACCGTGTGCCAAAAAGGTGATGTCAACATGGTCACCGTGGTTCTTCTTTTCTTCCTCATCAATGTGTTTTTTCCAGAAATGAAACATGTCCACAAGTTTGTCAGAGACTATGCACTCTTCATTTTCTCTCAGCCACTGCCGAACAGTTTCATTCTCACAGCATAGTGTAGCACGCCTTATCAATTGTTTCCCCAGAAAGAGCTTTTTCTTGTAATTGAGAGCAAGTGTTAACTTTCTGAAAAAGACAGTAAAAAATTTAGTTGGTTGCATTATCGGCAACTAACACTGGATTGGCCTATGAAGAAAATTTTAGAACTAGTTCTGCTGTCAAAGTGGATTTTTTGGATCTTTTGTTTGACATGTTTTTGGTAAATCTTCCATGCATATTACAAACCCTGTTGGTTATATCATCTTTGAAATCCCATCAAACTTACAAATTAAATTACCAAGAGAAATACAATTATGTATTTTTTCTGTATGAACACTGATCAATTTCCATTCAATTTCCATTACTCACAGGAGTTCTAAATGAGCATCTAGAAGTTCCCGCATCAGAGAATCCAAGTCTCTTTCACAGGAGTTCATATTTAGTAGTTCCTCCTGGAACCTGAATGAATTTATAACAGAAATCAATTGTCAGTACAGTACCTGATGTAAGAAAGAGAAGGTCTCTCCTAAAACATCACCATGCCTTGTTTTACAAATGGTATATTGTGATGTTGTGGTAATGTCCACAAGTTTGTCAAAAACTCTGGACTCTGTATTTTTTATCAGCCACAGCAGAACAGTTATGTTCCTGCAGTTTTCTTTTGCAAGATTTATCAAATCTTAAATCTTTCATATGAGAGCGTTGTAGCTCTGCACACCCTTTCTAAAAAATCATAGTTGTTGAACATATTTGAAGACATTTTTAAAACTTGTTCTCCTGTCAAAGTGGATTTATGGACCTTTATTCCCTTTTATTTGGTTTGTTTCCGTTTGGTTTGTTTGTAAGCTCAACTTCCATTACTCTATCTTCACAGTTCTTTTGCTCATATTTAGTCGACAAGTTATTCTTGAGACCTGACAGAGAATAGCAAAAATAAAGAAATTGTCAGCAGCAAAGCTGTAATTTGACTTTTGTACAAGATACAAAAATAAAAAATAAAATACTGTATTTCTTTTAGCTAAATGCAGTTCACCAGCAGTCTTAGTTTGATGGACCAGGGCTTAATAATTTGACAACAGGGTGTGCAATAATATAGTGTTGTACAAATTGTCTAATGTTGAATTATGTTTTGTAAATTCCGGGTATAAATGGAATAAGAACGCGATTGAAATAGTGTCTTGTTTTTCATCTTACCTTCATTGGGTCATCTCAGGTAAATGAGAAAGAGAAAGTATAGGAGCCTATAAAGTAGCCAACTCTAGTCATCTGGGATTCCCCTGTTCCGGTCACACCACCATTGTCTGTCCATTGACAACCAGGTTGGAGGACTGTTGTCCAGTTGTCCCCCATGGTTGTATATTCGTACATCCTTATTCATTCCACTGGCCATGCTTATTCACTATGCAAATTGGGGTTACACTTCTGATGTGGGTAGTTCTGTCTTGAAAGAAATCCTCACAGATCTCCCAAACTGACCGTCACAAAATATATCTCAGACTGGGCAGAGCTTGGCCAAAAGATGGGTTGGAGCTGTGGGCCAAATCTGATTGGACTTCGACCTAGTGGAGCTAGTTACTGCCATAATTTTATAATCTTGAAATCCCCAACAGATCTCCGCCACAAGACAACAGAATGTTTTCCTGTAAATCAGCTTGTGTATTGTTACTCAGTCATGTGTCACAGCAGTTTTCGATTTATTTTAGACGTGAGGTGGCTTTAAAGTAATATACACGAAAGAAATTAAGATGCAGACTATTAGAATTGAAATGTTATAATGGTGGCATCTTATTAACTTTAATATTGCTAGTTTACACATGACCAGAGTTACATTACATGAGACAATAAAGTGTTTTCTATTCCGATTTGAAGACTATTCACAAATTCTGTACAAATGTAGTTTTGAAGAAAGTCAGAGAACATTGAGTGCAATTTTATAAAGCACGAGTAAGTGGTTTACAACATCTACATGACTGAGGCGTGATGCACGCAGCATCACTGTGCAGACATAATGGCACTTTAAACATCTGGACAATGTCTAGTGGCCAAATCAACCTGGCTGTTTAAATGCTAAACTGCTAAACTGTCTGGCCCCGCCCTTAGTTAATGAGGGGGGCGGGCAGTAAGGCTAACTAGGCAATTGGCACCTGGGTAGCCTATTTAGAGCCCTGGTAGGAAGCAGCAGTGTGGGCTATACATTAGATCGGCACATCTGGGAACTTGACCCCAGAGACACGTTCCAACCTTCTTTGATGGGAAAACAAACCAGTTCGACATAAGGGAGCCTAACGAAGAAGCACCGGTATAGTGACGGATACAGGCTTATAAATATTACATCTTTAAGCAAACATGAATACAAGGACAGACATATGGTCGGTGTGACTGAAAGTAAATAAATGTAATCTAAATCATGCATCTCTGGCTACAGTAACTTACCTGCGCAAAAAAATCCCCATAGTAAACAGTTCTACTGTAGCTTTGAATTCCTGTAAACCACTTGACTTCTTGGTCTAATGACTCAGTAACTGTGCCCATATTTTCCCTACTGGTCAGGGATCGCACCAGCCACAGCTTACCACAACTATTAACCCTCTACTGCAGCGGTTCCCAGACAGTCGGTCGAGACCAATAGGTGGGTCACCATATCATAAAATATACAGTATGTCTGCAAAACCTCTGGCTTATAGACAAACTAATCGAGAAAACAACATAATTTAGGTCTGTGGAGAACATAAATTACTAATACAGGTATGTAATTGAATTGAACATGAATAGGTACATGATTTGCATAAAGCTACATGTTTCACTAGCCTGATGCATCAGCATCTTTCACTTTGTTTAACTTTGTGCTAAGCACCTGACAACCAACCATAAGCTTGTGTTCACTCCGTCTCGAAACTGAGACAGACCAATCAGCGAACAGAGATTTCAAACGATGCATTCCAGCATGTAAACATGCGTCACAGTAAAAGAGTAGCGATTGGCTGAAGTCACAACCAAACAGTCGCGACTGGTTTTAAGTAGGAAGTTTTTGCCCACCATGGAGGGAACGAATGCGATGGCTGGATGTCAGATGTTTGTCACAAAGTGAAACAAAGTGAAAGCAGATGATGCATCAGGCTAGACGTAGCACATGGTTAAAAACAAAAAAAAAAAATCTGTGAATTGAGTTGGGATGATTTGTCAATTTGAAAAAGGGGTTAGTTTATATTAGATTCCGCCTCCCAGAAGGAGGTTAGTAGGTGAGGTTGGCCAGACTAAGCTTGCATGAGCTTTTGTCGCAAAAGCCAGACTACTACTGCATGACATTGTTTTACTGTGTAAACATACAAACCAGTGAGACTTTCTGTGCCTAAACATGTTGCATTTACAGGAAAGTTTATTTTCAGTACTTGAGATAAGCACTTTTCAGCCTCTAATAGTGCATTTCAATGCTGAGATAATTGTTCACACATATTCAATCGACTTAAAACACCTTAAAACATCACAGATCAATCACCATAAGTACTATAAGGCAGGGGGCTATTTTCAGTATAGAAATTCCTCTACACCTATAACAAATCATGAACGAAAAAAGCTCAATTTTCATCCATCTCACATAAATAACAATTTTTCCCCCACCCTATAGTCATTTTACCAGGGGGTGCCAATGATTATGGAAGGTGCTGTATATCAACTGTAAATTAAAATTATTAAAATGTTAAATGTCCTGAAAATTATATACTTGAAATTGGACTCTTTGCATATCCACAAAAAACATTTTCTTGTGTGCAAACGGAATCACTATATAGCTGTATCTATACGCCAGGTCTATTTTTCCCAAATAAATTGATGGTGAACCCTAAATTAACTTGGAAGTATTCAAGACTCTGAAAAACATCTGCATGCCACTGCTGTTGTCCATTAAACAAATTCTTAAAGTAATCTACATGTTTCATTTTTCACTAATGATACATGTCTGATGAAACTGTCATCAAAGTGTTGTCAATGGCGTATGCATATTGTCTCTTTAGCTGCTCCTCATCAAATTTCTGTCCCTTGGATTGATCACATAGACAGGCATTTAGGTGAACTGTGGCTTTAAACCTGGAGGAATGCAGCACCAGTGAAAGGGCCAACATGACTACAGAGAACTGAACACTTTCACTTTCCTTCCCTGGGAGGATGAACGGGATAACAATGCGGTTTCTGCCCAGTGGACCATGTTTCTTTGTGAGAGATTCAAAGCGTTTCCATATACCATCATCTGATTCAAGAGGGCTAACTGTGATGTTTGGAATCTCACATTCTCCAGCTTTCCTCATCGAGTTCCAGTGATCTGGCAGTTTCTCTGGTCGATGCATTTTATCAGGAACTGTGCAGACCTTTTCATCTTTGCAGCAAAAAATTCTGTGTTGAGGCTTAATTCTACCTGTTGCAATACCATACGCAGCACCAGAAGTAACACAGTTCCAGGGAGCATACAGGACCACATCAGTGATGGTGGGTAGAGGCAGCAGACAGCTGGCTGGGATCATGAAGTCTCTGATTGCTCCATGTGCCATAAAGGTGATGTCAACATGGTCACCGTGGTTCTTCTTTTCTTCCTCATCAATGCGTTTTTTCAGGAAACCAAACATGTCGACAAGTTTGTTGAAGGTGTCACACACTGCATTTTCTTTCAGCCACTGAAGAACAGTTTCATTCTTGCAGTTTTCTATAGCAAGGCTTATTAATCTTCTCCTTTCATCTGAACATCTTAATTCAAGAAGCATCAATTCTAACTTCCTGTAAAAAATAAGGTAAAATATTTACAGACAACTATTGCTGGATAATTGACTGCCTGCTGATGAAAATTAATTATAAGCAATCCTGCAGTGTCTCATCAACAATTTTAAAATGTTTTAAAAATGTTTATATGTTCTTGTGTGTGTTTTATGACTGTTCATTTCCCAGAACTCACAGACGCTCTAAGGTTGTCTGCAGGTCTCTCCGTCTCAATGAAGGCCTATAGACTGTTTCATAGTTGTTCATATTTACTTCTGCCTATAACCTGAAAAAGAGCAACTACATGTAAAACTTAAAGAAACTTCAGTGGTTTGGTGTTTGAATTATGCCATCCAACTTGACCTCATTGTAGGCTTATCCATTATTCACAAAAATTGGTTAAACTTGTTGAGGTACCAACAATAATCATTAGATACACACACAGTTTGCAATAAAAGAACCTTAACAGACCATATAATAAAAGTTGGTGATAGTGAAGATAAAAATACACACTTGTATTCACTTGTACAAATGGGGCCATTTTTCTTCATCTTACCTTCTGTCGATCCTCACTGGTTTATCCACTCACTGAGAAAACACTGTCTGAAGTCTCAGACTATATAGGCTACTGTGCTGGGTAATAATAGGGCATAACAGTGTCATCATGATGTGACAGCAGATTGGTTGGTTGTTGATAATAATTAAAATGAAAGATCGAGCAGCCTGAAAGTACCTTGGGAATCAAGGGAATTCCCCCATGCCTGCATATAAAATGTTAAACTGACTGGAGAGCACTGTTCTCCAGCGTTCCTCCAAGAGCATGTGCATAATTAAACATGATATGTTTTAGTGTTGGCATGATGATCTAAAAAGGATTTTCTTTAAATTGGACAAAATTCCAATGGACTTGAACTAAAAAGGTACTTAAGGACATTGGATCAAGGGTCAAATTTTTAACAGATGCAAGGTTATATCAGACACATTCAGCAAATTGCAATTTAAGGATTTCACCATTAGATGAATCCTATCTAATTATAAATCCTATAGGCAACATCTGGGGGCCCATGGGGGACCCCTCATGGAGCACATTTGTTTTTCAAGGACCCCTTAATCGCAACAAAAATGTAACAATAAAAGATTTTAGTCATTTGTCCTCTAAAACATTTTTTTGCTAATAGCACAACACTTTTATAATGATATTCACAAGCTTATACTTTGTAGCAAACATTTTCACAGACCCCCTGGCAACGTGCTGCAGACCCCTGGGGATCCCTAGACCCCAGTTTGAGAACCAGTGTTCTAACCAATGACTTCACAACCTGAGCAAAGACTTTTCAAAGATATAAAGTTTAAAATGTTAAACTGGGCCCTCTGCCCAGCCTCTCTAAATGAAAGTGATACTGTGTTTGTCTCAATTGTGGGCTAACCAAGATAACTCACCTGTGGCCTAGCAAGTTTGTTTGTTTGTTTGTTTTGGCAAAAATAAAAAAGGTGAGGCTGTTGGCCCATTCTGATAGGACTGAGAGCTGAATGGACTTGACACACCCTGTTACCTCATCCTTGTTTATCTTTTTATAGTCTTGACAGAAATGCCCACAGATCTCCAAGACTCTGAGACAAAACAGAACGTTTTCCTGTAAACCAGCTGACATATTGCTACTGAGCTAGTCGGCACAGCATTGTATGATATCTGAAGATACTCAAAACTATGAGAGGTGGCTTAATTATAGGCCTACATGAAAAAATGAGGACACAAACTAGAAGTAAAACGGTGGCATCTTATTAACTTTAATATTGCTAGTTTACAAATGACCAGAGTTACATTACATGAGACAATAAAGTGTTTTCTACACCCATTGGAAGACTATTCACATATTTTGTACAATTGTGGTTTTGAAGAAACAAAATAAGTCACAGAGAACATTGAGTGCAATTTTATAAAGCACGAGTAAGTGGTTTACAACATCTACATGTACATTACTGAGGCGTGATGCACGCAGCATAAAGCATTATATGCTAAACTTGTTTCTGCTCAGCACTCTACAAACATCATGTGGCAAGTATTTTGTTACCTGTAGACTGGCTGAATGAATTTACTACACACACATTAAAAGATGAGACAACACAGTTTGGTGTGTTTTGGGGGGTTTTGTTGTGGGGTTGACATTCATAGTTACATGACTACTGTTGGACAGCTTGGCTTTGGTTTGCCGCAATTTGAATAACAATTCTCTGATATAACTCTGATCTATTACATGATAATTGTAATGGGGGGAGGGGGGGCTGACTAAAGTAAATCATAATGGGCCTGTCAGAGAAAAATTAAAAATAGAGTTTTTATTGAAGATTTTTGTATAAAGATGTCTAAATAATAGCCTATGTGTTAACTGTCAGTTAAAACATGTCTTAGCAGCTTTCTTCATATTTCATTGAAGTTTCCAATTTAGTAAAATGATATCACATTGCTATCATTTATAGTAATAAATTTGCAGATATGATTGTCATTTTAACCAATGAGGCACACATTTTGATGACTTGTATATGCTATACATCAGTGTGGACATTTTAAAATCATTATCCACTGAGTTATAAAATAAACCTGGACTCTTCAGAGGCCCTGGGTTAAATGACATAAACGGGACACCCAGGTTATGCCAGTTGTATTCATACCCGATCCAACATTGAAGCTTCAGAGTAACTTTATTCCTGAGGGGTTGTTTTCATTGCCTTGATCTGTGAATCATAATTTCTGACTGTTTGTCCTCAATTGTGATCCATCAATCAGTTAAAGTAGACGACATGTCTCACTTTCAGTGAGCATGTCTTGTGAAACTTTCATTCCAGTGTTGTCAATAGTGTAGGCATACTGCTTTGTGAGTTCTGCTTTGTCAAATTTCCTTCCAGTAGATTGATCACTGAGACAGGCATTTAGGTGGACTGTGGCTTCAAACCTGGAGGAATGCAGCACCAGTGAGAGGGCCAGCATGACGACAGAGAACGGAACACTTTCGTTTTCTTTTTCAGGAAGAATGAACGGGATAACAATGCGATTTCTGCCCAGTGGACCATGTGTTTTTGTGAGAGCCTCATAGTGTTCCCACACGCCATCATCTGGACGAAGAGGGCTAACGGTGATGTTTGGGATCTTGCATTGTCCTGCATTTTTCATTGAGTTCCAGTGATCAGGCAGTTTCACTGGTCGATGCATTTCATCAGGAATTGTACAATCCTTTCTTTTGCTGCAGTAAAAAACTCTGTGTTGAGGTTTTATTTTTCCTGTTGCAATGCCGTATGCTTCACCAGAGGTGACACAGTTCCAGGGAGCATACAGGACCACATCAATGATGGTGGGTAGAGGCATCAGACAGCTGGCTGGGATCATGAAGTCTCTAATGGCTCCATGTGCCATAAAGGTGATGTCAACATGGTCACCGTGGTTCTTCTTTTCTTCCTCATCAATGTGTTTTTTCAGGAAATGAAAAATGTCTTCAAGCTTGTTGAAGGTGCTGGACTTTTCTTTCAGCCACTGCCGAACAGTTCCATTCTCACAGTTTTCTATTGCAACATTTATCAGCTTTTTCCCTTCTGGTGAGAGTTCAGTGTTTTGACACAGTACTTCTTCATACAGTTTTCGTCTGTAGGTCTTTCTGTAAAGATAAAAGGT
Organism: Sardinella tawilis; assembly: GCA_030264315.1. Classification (NCBI taxonomy): domain Eukaryota; kingdom Metazoa; phylum Chordata; class Actinopteri; order Clupeiformes; family Clupeidae; genus Sardinella; species Sardinella tawilis. The sequence goes on from JASCQY010134549.1 coordinate 8,811, forward strand.
AACAAGCATTTACAGACCACTATTTCTGTACAGGCCTATGTATTCTAAGCCAAAGTATGTGTGTATCCAGTCACATTAACTCCCCCCATTGTCCATAGCCCACCTCCCCCATTGATGTTTACACTAAATTAGGCTGTAATTCAAACAAACTGCATTTTTAAAAGCAGATACATACTGTAATGGACAAAAAAAAACATGTCTTAGATGTTTAAAAGGTTTATAGTTTTGCCATACTCACAGAAGTTCTAATGTAGCCTGCATGTGTAGCAGTCTCCGATTAAGATCCGTTTTGCTGTTGTTCATGTTCACTTGTTAATTCCTACAATCTGAAAATATTTGGAACAACATCTTAACAAAAATACATAACAGAATCTCTGGAAAGAAAAAGTGCAATTGAGAATTGAAGAGTTTTTTATCTTACCTGTCTGATCACACTGTTCACCAGTAAATCTAGTGAGGATACTAATCCCTGATTATTATTTTGATGGGAATGTAAAACAAAACATTATCGTGTGTGACACTGTACACTTTTGATTGGCTGATGTAATGCCTGAAAACGAAAGAGAAAATATCGGTAGACAGCTGCACCAGAAAGTACCGACATTCCCCTTCTTTCAGACGGCACTTATTGTCAGGCTGACTATCCTGAAACTATTGTCCTCTAACTCACCAAAATAGTAGTGAAGTTCAGTGGCATGCAGACAGGTTGAGCAATTATATATAAAATGGTTGTGGTTGGGATTTCAATTGATGTGTTCCCATTAGAAACTACATTGTTTTGAATGATATCTCCTTTGTGTGTTTATGTGCCACAAGTAGGTGTATCTGACAGTCTCTGATCTGTACAACAGCGTCTGTGTAAACATATCTGGAGGGCACACAACAAAGTACGGTTAGTGGCTAACTCACATAACTTCAGGTTTATTTAAGTGCTGATCTCCAAACAACAGATCACTTCAGAGACGACAGACACTCTGTGGTTACTCCCAGAGATCCAAGACTCCAAGTCCCGATATTGTGGCTGAAATCCCCACATACCAGAGACACAACTCAATTACTTACTGTAAACCAGCTGATGTACTGGCATTACCAACCAATTTTGTCAGTGGATAAAAAATCCGAATTGGATGTTAGAAATATAACCTTGATATATTTTTCAACTCACAATGCCAAGATTAATGCTAGCATACTGTAGATAAAGGTGGTCATTAAGTGTGGTTGCTCTACGTTTTTGTTGCCCTAACTAGAGAATTGGAGCTAAAGACGCCGTCCCACCTCTCAAATGTCCGGCCTGAAGTGAGGATCATGGCTTGTATACAGTGTTTTGATACACCTTGTCGTTTTTCCGTTATTTATGCTTTTCCACACGATTTTTCCCCCTAGGAATGAATGGGGAAGTGCTGACGAAGCGCTCTTGCACACATTTTTCCATCTGTAGCCTAAAGCCATAATGTCATAAAACTTGGTAGGCTGATAGAGGGGAATTCCAGTTTCATGGTGACAAACTCTAGCGCCTCCGATTGGACAAAGTCAGGAAATACGTTTATACCCGTAACTTTTGATCCGTATGTCCGATTTTGATACAACTTATACCATTGGAATCCTTGAAAGTAGATGATATCAACACACCCTATGACTTAATTTTCTGCCATGATGGATTTTCCGCCATTTTGAATTTTGTCAAAAGTGAAAGTAAAGTGACCCTGGTCACATATTTCGTTCGATTGTCACGAAACTTGGCATGCATAATCTACACACCAAGCCTGCTGAGGATTGTTCATTTTGTTTCCCGCCAAACGGGAAGCGACTTTATTGCCCAAACTTTGGTGTGCCGACTCGCATTTGACGTGAGGGCATGCAGCCGCATCTCCTGCTGGGGCGACGTTGCGGCACATCGGAGCAAGCACACTTTGGCATTTTCTCTGGAAATGCATTCTAATTTATGTTTGTGGTTTTTAGGTTAAGAAGGAAAGTAAAAAGAATGAGATCCACTTGAATAATTTAATTTTAATTTAATTTTAATTTAATGGTTTATTTGATAGGGACCATGCATAAATGAACATTGTTGTATAAAAAATACAGCATGTAAAATTGTAAATATGTCAGAATTAGTAAAATAACTACTTTCCATCTGCAGTCCCCACGCAGGCAACATAAAAAACAGAGCATAAAAGAGCATAAAACATTCACCCAGTACTCAGTCACTATAATGACGACATAGACATTGCCACAAAACAAAGACATAAAAAAGCAACAAACAAACAAAAACAACAAACAACAAAGAAGACAAGGACATTAATACTCATTCACCAGTACATTGACATCTAAGTGGTGAAATATTTGATGATTAATAGTGAGTGCATCTCTAGTTTTCAAGGAGCCACTGTTTTAAATGAATTTCGAAAGTGCTGTGTGTTGGGCACTCTTGTATTGGGATCCAGAATTTACCTCCTATTATTAACAATACTTTTATACAGTATTTGAATTTGAATGTCTAAAGTTGAATAATTGCATTGAAAATCTGAATCTGAACAGTATAGTTTGAAATTGAATTAATTCATTTGGAACTGGAATCTAATAACATTTGAAATTTCAATCTCTATAATATATTCCGGTTCAATTCTCACAATTCAAATTCATTTGAGAATTGAATTTGAATTCTGAGAACTGAACCTGAATATATTTTAAATTCAGTTTTTGGTGGCACATATTTCAGCCCATAATTGTGTTTCAGGTGACGTGTGCCTTTGACACAAAGGTGAGAGCGTCAAGAAGCTGATGAAGATCATGGCAACATCAGGTGTATGGGCTGAAATATGTGCCACCAAAAACTGAATTTGAAGGCAAGGGATGAAAAACAGTAGCCAGGCTAGCGCCACCTAATGGTGCTACAGTTGTCAAGATAAAAACTGTGTTCAACTAACCTGTATTGTTTCAGTAAAATTTCAAAAAAGTAAAATTTGTACATAGCCATAATTAATTGTAATGTGATATTATTTTTAATCAATGAGGAACAGAGATGCTGTAGCCTGGGAGTGTGGACATTTTAAAATTAATCTCTGAGAATATTTATGAAATAAGCCTCTTCAAAGGCCCTGGGTCATATGAAGTAAACAGAACACCCACGTTATGTCAGTTGTATTCATACACGATCCAACATTGCTTTTGAAGCTTGAAAGTAAATTAATTCCTGAAGCATTATGTTTTCATAGCCTTGATCTGTGAATCATATCTGTTTGTCCATTGTGGTCCATAAAATATTTAAAGTAGCCTACATGTCTCACTTTTATTTAGCATGTCTCGTGAAATTTTCATTTTAGTGTTGTCAATAGTGTAGGCATACTGCCTTGAGAGTTCCTCCTTGTCAAATTTCCTTCCAGTAGATTTATCACCTAGACAGGCACTTAAGTGGACTGTGGCTTTAAACCTGGAGGAATGCAGCACCAGTGAAAGGGCCAACAAGACAACAGAGAACTGGACACTTTCATTTTCTTTTCCAGGAAGAATGAACGGAATGGCAATGCGGTTTCTGCCCAGTGGACCATGCTTCTTTGTGCGAGACTTATACTTTGCCCACACACCATCATCTGGACGAAGAGGGCTAACAATGATGTTTGGGATCTTGCATGCTCCAGCGTTCTTCATGGAGTTCCAGTGATCAGGCAGTTTCACTGGTTGATGCATTTCATCTGGAATTGTACAACCCTTTCCTTTCCTACAGTAAAAAACTCTGTGTTGAGGCTTAATCCTGCCCGTTGCAATGTCGTATGCTTCACCAGAGGTGGCACAGTTCCAGGGAGCATACAGGACCACATCAATGATGGTGGGTAGAGGCAGCAGACAGCTGGCTGGGATCATGAAGTCTCTAATGGCTCCATGTGCCAAAAAGGTGATGTCAACATGGACACCGTGGTTCTTCTTTTTTTCCTCATCAATGTGTTTTTTTAAGAAATGAAACATGTCTACAAGTTTGTCAAAGGCTTTAGACTCTGCATTGTCGCTCAGCCACTGCAGAACAGTTATGTTCCTGCAGTTTCCTGT
>JASCQY010134676.1:0-12839 GCA_030264315.1 Sardinella tawilis
CACACACACACACACACACACACACACACACACACACACACACACACACACACACACACACACACAAATGCACACAACAGCTCAAGAGCTTTGAATGAGTGACTACATTTGCATGTGCAAACGAGTGGCCCACAAAAGACTCAATCAAAAAGCGATGTTGACAAGGGGCAGCTGAAACCGCTCTGTGAGAGCGACGCTGTTGGAGGAAGCCGTTTGTGTGGTCACTAGGCTACTAGTAGACTACAGTAGTCCGGTCCTGTGGAGACCTTGTGTTGGCCAGCATAATCCCCCTGCCTGTCAAAGCTTTCAGTCAAGACTAAGTTATGCTTCTCTGTCCATGTTGGACACGAACAAACACACAAGTCAACAGACAGAAATCCAAAGACTTTTTAAGTAGACTGATAACATAAGAACCTAAGACATTATAAACTGAATTTATGGAATTCGACCGAGTGAAAGCGGCAGTTAACTGTCGCTATATAGATGTTTTGTCATTTGTACCTGAGAGAGAACCTTACCTAGTTCACCGGACGAAATCACGTGCAAAGCGAGAAAGCTGGACAGAAGCGCTGTCCTCCAGCACCACACGCTCGTAGGAGTTCTCTCGGAGCCCATACTTTCATTCACCAGAGAACATAAAACAGCAACTTTTCGACGGAAGAATGAATCGTAATACAATTAATCCACTATGGAAATCCGAAATCAGCGCTTTCTGCAGCAATTAAAAGTCTTACAGGCAAGTCCCCATGTCTGACACAGTGTGGCCGAGGCAATGTACGCAGCCTGTTTTGTTGATACTGTGTAGAAAGCTCAGAACAGTGTCCACCGACACCCTTCCGGACCCATGTCCCGGCGGGAGTCCTCTTTCCCGTAGTGTCTGCACGCAGAGACAAGAGCTGTCCAATTGGTACGCGCGCGAAACGGTGAGCCAGATTGAGCCCGCGCCACCGGTACTGAAAGCTGCTGAGAGGCGAGCTGCGAAAATCACAGGATAGAGCGACTTCTATTGGCGAGTCTCTCTCTCTCTCTCTCTCTCTCTCTCTCTCTCTCTCTCTCAAACACACGCTTGCACATGCCCCACGCTGAATTCTCCACTCCACATCTAAACAGTTACAGCTGGACAATGGACAATGGACAATCAATGATCTGTGACAAGCATTCTCATTGTCATCTCAAGATCAGTCATGTCTCTACTTATCTCTTCTCTCCCTCTCTCTGTCGCTTGGTCTCTCTCTCTCTCTCTCTCTCTCTCTCTCACACACACACACACACACACACACACACACATTACGATGTGGCCTAATCTATGCAAGACTTTGGGAAAATCCTTTTATAATTAAGCTGAAAAATTGTGCAAAAGCTTTACAGTGATGTTAAAGTAGTAGTTCAAGGAGTAGTTCAAGGAGTAGTTTTTTTTGGATTAGGGTTAGGGTTAACCCTAGGGTTTTCTGATCATTTATGGTGAAATACAATGGTTACGATTGAAATTTTGACAAATGCCTTGGTTGTTGCTGTAGCACCCCACCACCACCACCACCTACAGAATGGCTGCATATACATGTAGGTACACTGGTACAATGCATTCCTAAACGCAGATGTGAAAATCACTGAGTGGTCAGTAATGTTCACAGATACACTGAGTGAAAATTTGATGCAATGCAGATCAAATAACGCACCAAGAAAGTGAATAGGGCATAGTGAAATTGCTATGCCCCATTCATTTGGTGTTAGTTATCAGTTCACTATTCAGTCTATTTCTCCTTTTAAACATTCTCCAAACATCATTACAAGTGCTAGGCAACACTAACTCCAGACACAGCTGTACATAGCTTATACCTCAAACAACAGAGCTAGGTGTTGAAAATAGCAGGAATTCTCCTTTAAGCTGGTCCTCAGCCTAATTTGATTAAAGACATCTACCCCATCAAATGCATTATTACCACCATTGTTTAAAGTCGTTTCACTATTTTTGACAGACCATATACAGCATATCCTTTCACTTTGTCTTGGCAAATTAAAGATTTTGTTTTATTTTATTATGGTTGACCATTCATGTGCTCTATATTAGAGTGATGTGATAAGAGTTCTGTGTCCTTGTCATTAATATTTTAGTTTCAATCAGTCTCTCAATTAATGTATTCATTCACTGATTTGTTTTTTTTAACTATGGAAAACCAGGAGATGGCAAAATCGGTAATGATGAGACGGAAAAGTCAAAACATATGGCGGTTAAGAGTGATCACATCTTCTCAATTGTAAGTGGACTGCAGTGTCATGAAGTGTGTTCTTCAGTCACCACACCCAAAGTGTAAAGTACAGCGCCATCTCCTGGTCACTAAACACCTTGTTTGGGCTTGCTGTACAGTAAATAAATATTAAAATGTGTGCAAGGAAGGATGAACCCTCTGAACACTCATAAACTTAACTGGCATATATCAAGCAGTTTTTGAAGGTCCAGGGTTTTAAGCTTTCGGGGCACTTTGGCATTCAACCTGTGTATTATAAAAACATGCATGGCCCACAAAAGTAATCTGACCAGTGCACGTTAGACTTGTCTTGAATTAGGCCTACATTAGCCTATGTTATAACTGAGCATGTTCAATTATTTACCCAAATTCTCCAAATCCCTACAACATTGGTGTGGATTGTGTAGAATGTATAGAGTATTTTAAGTCTCTGGTCCTGGTTGAGGGTGGCTTCATTGCAACTGTTGTATAGGATTGGAGGAAGTACGCCTATTCCTGTGGTTGGGGATTGATGAAAAAGTGATTTTTTTAAAAAAACAAATCCATCAGACTGTTAACCTACTTTGGACAATAACTTGATTGTATTGTGTATTATGTTGTATTATGTTCACCATTACAATATTATATTGTTTAATATTTTCACCATAACAGACAGACATTGTTCTTTATCCAAATAAACAATTCCTCATTAATGTTTGTATTTTCCTCAGTATTCTTCTGTGTTTAATAGATGATTTTAATATAGAAGACGCTTTAATCTAAAGCGAATGAATGAATATCCTGCCAAGAACAAATAAAAAAATAGTATGTCAGTGTTTATCATTTTATAAGGTGTAGTAGGCTTATGCTACTTCTTTTTTTCTTTCTTTAGTCATCATCTTTTATCAACTACATCTTCCTGCCTACAAATTGGTTGCGCGGAACTGTGATTCATTATTCATATGGGCTTATTGACGCAGGCATAGCCTACAGCCTAAATTAGTATTGGCCAAATTTTAGTAACCTGATCTATCGATATGAGCATAATTGCCCCTTATAGGAATTATCCGGAGTGAATCAACACGTGGCCCTGTTGTTTCATGTTGCTAACTGCTACCGATAGGTATGAGAATGACATATTTTCATGCACGGTAGACCGAATAGCGAAACGGCAGCCAACACTAACTGATGAGGGCATGTCAGTTTCTATCTGCGTTAGTGGTCAGTTCACGAATTCGGACTATGTTGTACCTACTGCTGTCGTTTTGATACTTATTGACACCATTCAACAGCCTCAGACAACATGCTACAGGTTGATTCACTCCAGATAAACCCTTTAAAATTTTGGTTGACCATGAAAAGCCCTGAAGCAAGCAGCTCAGACAATTTTCAGTTTGCTCAGCGCTTAAAGACATTAGAGGGAACATTGGCTGTAGCATTCACAACACTAGGACTATAATGGTTAGAGAGTGACCTTAAACATTGATCTTTGACCTCCAAAATCAAATGCCTTGATCTCTAAACCCAAAGCACATACTGTGACTTGAGGTGTTCTTGAGATTTTCACACGATTAGGACTGACACTGCCAACTGGTTTTGTGCAAAGAAATTTTCCCTCATGCTAAAACCACTTCCTGTCCCTTATTCATAGTTCAGCTCAAACTTTTATCTGTCTCTGTGTCTCTCTCTTATTCTCAGTTGACAGATGAGAAGTGCAGCTTCCTCTGAATAAGGCTTCTCTTGTTCTTGTGATGGAGAATAACAGAAGAGTGACTCTGAATGTTACAGAATATAATTTTACCACTGAATATAATTGGGACTATGCTTTGGATTATTGGGGAGATTATTATCAAGACTGGCTGGATCAACATCAACCGAACTTTCTCGGAATTTTCTCGACTGTCTGCAACAGTCTGTTCTTCTGTATTAGTTTGGCTGGAAACAGTTTCCTGCTGTGGGTTCTGCTGAAGTTTGAGGACCTGAGGCGGACGTCCAACCTGCTACTGCTGCATCTCACCCTATCTGACCTCATCTTCACTCTGCCACTTCCAATCTGGGCAGCGAATGCCAACCAAAGCTTGGCGATGAGTGATGTAGCATGCAGGCTCCTGAACGGCGTGTGGTCCTTGGGATTGTACAGCTACATGGCCTTCCTCACGGCCATCACAGTGCACCGCTACAATGCAGTCATGCACGCTCTCACATCATCAATTTTCAAACCCTTCGTGCACGCCATGTGCATCATGTTGTGGCTGCTCTGCTTGCTTTGCAGTGTACCCGAACTTGTGATACATGAGACCATTTTGGTTGTGATAAATTACAATGACAGTGAAACTCAGTATGTCAGTGAAATCGATCACCTTGAAAATCATTATGACGATGGAAATCAGCACTGCATTCAGAGCTACGGGTCGGACCACATCAATTATTTGCGTAATTACATTCAGATTATCATTTTCTTCTTTCTGCCATTTGGGGTGATCGTGATCTGCTACTTGAGGATGTGGCTACGTATCCGACAGTCAAGGTTGGCAAGGAAGAACCAGACGATGAGACTAATCTTCCTGATTGTGGTGGGCTTCTTCATCTGCTGGGCCCCATATAATATATTTCTGTTTCTTCTCCTGCTGAGCTTCCATGGACTAATTCCACATGATGCGTTCATAAACACAATTGCCTTCCGGGCTCATTATACCATCTCTAACTCATTGATTATCTTGCATTGCGGCTTTAGCCCACTTGTTCACATCTTCGGTGCACAGAAGTTCAGATATGGCTTGGCCCTGCCTCACAGGTGCAGATGCCTTTTGGTAAGCAGGAATGCTCAGTCTGTGAGCCCATAAGTCATGGGAACGACAGACACAGCTGAGCAGTGTATAAAACACTGTATAAAACTGTATTAAATGGTATAAAACACTTCTACAGCTATTTTAAATAATAGAATTAATCTGCAATAGGCTGTTTATAAATTATAGTACAGTATATTCAGGATTATACAATATGTATATAGTACTGCATAGCAGCTGTTTCATGTGAGAGAGCTGGTCCAGTGCTAACTGGTTTGCGTGCTGACTTCACTGGATATCCTCCTGACAGCATGCAGAGGAAGCATCTCTGATTAATTAAAATGGTTGTTTCTTCACACTATTTTGCTGTTCCTAGCTCAATTTATGTTTAAAAATATCATGTTATCACACATATGAATATTAAGATTTACTGTATAGCTTAATCTCATAATCATTTTTTACTTTTAGTGGCAGTAGTTAGCTTCCAAGACTTGAAAATGCCTTTGCTGTAAGCAATTACTTCTGAAATTTTCAGTCTAAAAGTTTGAAGTTGACCTTTCCTCTTTACGTACTGTGCTCATTTTCTGCACACTCATTTAAATCAATCCAAGATCATTCTGATTCTAGCTGATGTATTAGTTTGGAATTAATGTCATGAAATAAAAGATTCTGAGGGTGACAAATCAAACTGCCACCTTGTCTTCCTTCTCACTTACGGAAAGTGTCTGTCAGGCCATTAATAACATAAATACTATCCAATTATATGATCATAAGATGTTAAAAGGGACATACTGTAGAATGTATGAATAAAAAATTTCATTACCTAATATTTTGGCTGTGTATAGAAATGTTCCATTTGGCTAAATGGCACTCTCTTTGGAAACAACAAGTTTAAGATTTTAGTAAGACATTTATAGCACATTTATAGCAGCTGTCATAAATAGTTCATAAAGCATTCATGACTGTTTCATAAGACTTTCATACCTAACCTTTCATAAATGTGCAAGACAGAATGGCAGTAATGTATCAAAATAAAAGTCCAATGGTCTCATTTGAAAACCTGCAACCTGATCATTTCACATCTCATGAATAGCTTATGAAATCTACCTCAAATGTCACTTTACCATACAAGTTGTGAAGTATTCCTAATCACATACAGTAGGCTATGAGTTGAACACATTTCCATTTGAGTGTAGGCAAGGTAGCTCAAAATCTGTCTCACTGACACTGGATTTGCTCATTGAGTCTGATGTGACCGTCGGACTGGAGTAAGCAATTTTTAATAAACATTAATTATGCTTGCTCCAACCACATTAAAACAGAGTCAATCAGGTTCCATAAATACTAGTAATCTCTTTATGTTTATTTCTCAGTGTTGAACTCAGATAAATGATCATGAATACTTCAAAACCTGTATAGTAAAGTGACATTTGATGTAAACTTAAGATAAGATATTCATGAAATATTTAGGTGTGATATGATCAAGTTTAAAACAATACAGCAATGCTGCTGTTGAGTCATGTCTTATGAAACAGTCATGAATGCTTTATGAACTATTTATGACAGCTGCTATGAATGTGTTATGAACGCACCCGTAAAGTGTTTCCAAGATGTTCATATGAAAGCAAGCACAACAGTAGCCAGGCTAGTGCTACCTTGTACCTCTGCTATGAAGAACACCAAAGCTACTGTGAAATGAGATGGTACATTTTTTATCTACTCTGAACACTAGAGGGCAATCCAGGCATGAACGTGTAACAGTGTAACAGTAATGAAAGTGAAACTAAAGTACCTCATTTGGCCCTTCATTTGGATCTGCTCCAAAATGTTATGGGACAACAGGACAGGTACAGTGTAGCGACAAGTGAGATTCAAGTGACTTCAACACCTGAAGAATGCTTTACTGTTAGATCATGCTGATCTGCCTGCAAAATCAAATATTTCACATTCAGCACTTGGTGAACATGAATAAGCAGAGTGGGAATGATTCTGCATGTGCGTCTGCTCACTACAGTTAATCCTTATCTAAAGCAATGGGCAAGGCTTACATTGTAGTTTCTATCTGGCATTGTAGGCCACCTCAAACCTGCAGCTCTGCCTGCTTGTAGGCTTTAGATCAGGGTTGTCAAACATACAACGCATCAGCCCCTTCACATCATTTCATGTGGCCTGATTCAAAAAGGTTGGGGGAAAAATTGTAGTTATGTGGCATGCTTGAAAATAATTTTAACAGTACAGGCAGCTCTGACTGCATAGCATGTTACTATTGAACTCAACTGACTTAACTATGAGATGCATCATGCTTACTAACAAGAAAGGAAGACTAAATTTAGTGGAGTGGAAGTCAGAACATCATGCTTACTAACGAGAAAGGAAGACTAAATTTAGTGGTGTGGAAGTCAGAACATAGACTTGTTGTCTATGTGCTGGTGATGGTCCGAAACACTTTTTTCACCAACAGTTGGTGAAACAGTTGGTTGGTAGTTACGCATGTAAAGTACAAGTTATGGTGGCCCTCTGAGGAAAAGCCTAATGCTCATGTGGCCTGTGATAAAAATTAGTAGATAGAGCAGCTTGTTGTGTTGTGCACAAGACAAAATGGCAAAACAAAACTAATATTATTTAAAATAAAGGTCTAGCCAATGTTCTTGCAGAAGCTATCTGAATTGTAATCCTGAATATTTCCAACAAGTACATGTAATTTAATTACATAGTTATCTGTAGCTTAGCATGGTCACTGTAATCTGGCATGTCCTAAGCAAGTCATTGCAAAAGTGAATCGAATAACTCTAATTTTGACCCTTTACATTCACATCAAGTACAAATATTAATGCAATCTTACACAAAGGGATTTCCTAGACCAATTTAGAGTTGGAACTATTTTCGGGCAAAGCACTGGCAAAGCGCCACTGCCAGGTGCAAAGACACCACACAGCAACCTTGAACACAGCAAATAACCATTATTACTCAGTAGATGTGAAACTAACTTCAAACTATGTAGTTTGTACCTTGATAGACCTTACTGTCTATCAACCGGTAACTCCATGCAGGTAAGATGGTGTATTGGGGGTTTTCAGGTTCTGTGTGGTGTCTCTGCGCCAAGTGCAGTACTTTTCAAGTTACCTTGTTCACAGGCAGACAAACAGACAAACATTACCTCACTGGCTAAGGTAATAATAGAAAGAGATGACAAATTAAGCCTGGGTGAGATAGAAGATGAATAAAAAATCCTGTTGGACCATACGCATCGATTCTAACAAACCTCAGGCAACCTGTAGCATGCCTTAATTCGTTTACACCTACCAATCTATCAGAAATTATTTTTCTTATCTCCTCAGCCAAAACCTCTACATGCTTACTTGATCCTATCCCATCAGACCTTCTTAAGACCGCCCTCCCCAACTGGCTGAGACGATACTTAAAATGATAAATGACTTACTATTAGCTGGGCATGTGCCAAAATCCTTCAAAACATCTGTAATCAAACCATCCATTAAAAAACCTAACTTCGATCCCGACGTCCTAGCCAACTACCGACCCATATCTAACCTTCCATTTATATAAAAAAATACTTGAAAAATAGTATCAAAGCAAGTTTGCAGCTTTCTAAATGACACTATTTACAATACAATAAACAATATAGAATATTTAGAATAATACAAGAAACCTTCCAGTCAGGTTTTAGAGCCAGTCACAGTACTGAATCAGCCCTAGTCAAAGTCTTCAATGACCTCCTCGTCACATCCGATAATGGCAATGTATCAATATTAATCTTGTTGGATCTCAGTGCTGCCTTCGATACCATTGACCATGGCATCCTACTACACAGCCTCGAACACACAATAGGCATCAAAGATTCTGCATTAGCTTGGTTCAAATCGTACCTCACCAATCGTCACCAATTCGTACATGCTCATAATACGTCATCATGCTACACCACAGTAAAGTATGGTGTACCCCAAGAATCAGTACTAGGCGCATTGCTATTCTCCCTTTACATGCTATTTCTAGGATCTATCATAAGGAAACATGACATTACATTCCATTCTCATACACAGACGACACACAACTTTACCTTTCCATGAAGCGTTATAATAGCACTCCCACAAATATACTTGATGCTTGCCTCCAAGACATCAAAACCTGGATGACTAACAATTTCTAAACTCTGATAAAACAGAAATCATGGTGATAGGCCCCAGACAGCTATTGTAAATAACATGCTAACCCACCAACAAAACCTACTAAAGGACCTTTCACTGACATGTAGCCCAAAAGTCAAAGACTTGGGGGTAATCATTAACCAGGACCTCTCTCTTAATAGCCATGTCAAACACATTTCAAAAACAAGCTTTTTTCATCTGCGCAATATCGCCAAGGTCAGAAAGTTCTTATCCTTTGAGGATGCAGAGAAATTAATTCACACGTTCGTCACGTCTAGGCTCGACTACTGTAATGACTTGATCAACTGATTTGAGCACCCTGATGTCATCCTGTTGTGTAGACCCCATTCATCCACAGACATCTACTGCCACGGAATCACGCGATACGGACTATGGGTCTACTCCTACTCCAAGCACGACACCTATAGGCCTACATAAGAAAATCCCTTCACATTGGACACCTCGTTATACTATTGTGAAAGGTGGACTCAGTACTGGTGGAGTGAATACTGCCAATCTCCAGCAGGTAAACTTTTATGGTAATGTGTCATCACCAGCTCTGCAGAAAAAAACAGGACTGTGTGCCAGTTTTAGAGCAGATTTGCTGCTCTAAATGTTCGTTCACTACCTAACAAGTCTTTCATCCTAAATGACAACTTCACATCTTGTCAGCTGGACTTTTTATTCATGACCAAAACGTTGCTTAATGATGGTGACGTCATTCCACTCGGAGAACTCTGTCCTCCTTGCTGCAGCTTTTTTAATTCCCCTAGGGCTGTTGGCTGTGGAGGTGGTCTAGCTATGGTTTTTAAGAATGATTTTAAATGTAAACTCTTACCCACTGATGCCTATGCTAGTTTTGAAGTACAGCTCTTAAAGTTACACATTGCTACTCCTATACTCTGTGCATTAGTGTACAGGCCACCTACGGTGAATAATGATTTTATTTCAGAACTTTCTGAACTTTTATCATTTATGGCTTCTCCCTCTGAAAAGTTACTCATTATTGGTGATTTTAACATTCATATCTGCTGTCCATCCAAACCCTTGGTTAATGAATTTTTATCCCTAGTTGATTCTTTCAATCTCATGCAATCAGTAATGGCCCCAACTCATAATAAGGGCCACACATTAGACCTTGTGCTCTCATCTGGTCTCTCTATATGCAATGTTGACATTCTTGATATTGGTATCTCTGATCATTTTATGATTTTGTTTGAATCCATTTTGGTTTGTCCCCCTAAACCCCCACCCAAGTCCATTTCCTTTGTCGATTCTATTGACTCAGCAACTTCCACACATTTCTCTGAAATATTTCTTCTCAGTCACTCTCCTATCTCTGATGCACTTTCTACTTGCACACACACTGAAGAGCTGGCCACTCTCTTTAATTCATCCACTTTAATTCTGCCACTCTAGATTGTGTTGCTCCTCTAAAACTTAAAAGATCTAAGACCAACACCACTCCTTGGTTGAATAATGTCACCCATTCTCTTAGACAAGCTTGTAGGAGAGCTGAACGCCGTTGGAAGAGAGATAAACTACAGGTTTCATATGAGATCTTTAGAGACTCATTGAAACTCTTCCAAAGCTCTGTTAAAAGAGCTAAGGCTGAATATTTTGCTGGGCTAATTAACAAAAATGCTCATAGACCAAAAGTCTTATTTAGCACCATTAACGGCATCTTAAATCCTACTGCAGCAGGTGTTTCAGCTGTTTCTACTCCTGTGAGACCTGTAAGAAGTTCCTAAATTTTGTCATTGTAAAATTGATCAAATAAAATCTCAAATTTCACCCCCAACTTCTGATCCTGCAATAATGTATCTATCACCCAGCTCCCTTATGGAGTTTCCAGCTGTATCTCCCTCACATCTTTCTGAGGTGGTCTCTCATTTGAACACTACTTTCTCACATTTAGATGTTTTACCATCACGCCTTTTTAAGGAGGTATTTGCCATCATTTGCCCTATTGTGTTGGCTATAATGAATAGCTCTTTAAGTAATGGTGTGGTTCCTTCTAGCTTTAAACAGGCTATTGTGCAACCTCTACTTAAAAAGCCCTGTCTGGACCCTAATGACCTCAAAAGCTATAGGCCGATCTGCAAGTTACCCATTATCTCTAAAATCCTGGAAAAGGTTGTCCTCTCCCAGGTTTCCACCTACCTCAACTCTTTGAATATCTTTGACAAATTTCAGTCTGGTTTTAGATGTCTGCATAGTACAGAATCTGCCCTGCTGAAACTTCACAATGACTTACTTCTTTCAGTTGATTCTGGCTCTTGCGCCATATTAGTCCTCTTTGATCTCAGTGCTGCTTTTGACACCATTGATCACTCCATACTACTAAAAAGATTGAAGGATGAGGTTGGTCTTCAGGGTTCAGTTCAGAAACTTTACAGTGAGAATTGGAAATAGTTCCTCTTCCTCTGCTCCCATTAAGTGTGGTGTCCCCCAAGGTTCAATATTAGGCCCACTTTTATTTTCACTATATATGCTCCCCCTTGGCTCCATCTTTAAGAAATATAATATCCAATATCACTGCTATGTAGATGATACGTAAGGAATAACGTCCGCCGAGGTGTCCCATTATAGGGAAATAATGGACGAGGTGGTGTCCGACAGCGAAGCCGGAGGACTGTTTGCTTCCGCCAAGTCCATTATTTCCCTATAACAGGACACCTCGAAGGATGTTATTCTGGTTATCACACGGTACAACCAGCGTTTGAAACATTATTTCCCTATAACGGGGCACCTTGGCGGAAGTTATTCCTTACTTGATTCTTTTTATTGTTTATATTATTGTCTGTATAGAGCACTTTGTGTCTTCTTAAATGTCTTGACTTAATGCGCTGTTCTCAGGATGCAGTAATACTTGCAATAAACATCCCCAACTAATACAGAATGCTGCGATCCGAACACTGACTAAGACCAGAAAATATGAACATATCTCCCCTATTCTCGCTTCTCTACACTGGCTCCCTGTTAAAAGTCGAATTGACTTCAAAATTCTCCTGATGACTTATAAAGCCCTTAACAGCCTTGCTCCATCATACATCAAAGACTTACTCGTCCCCTACAATCCTCCTAGAACCCTACATTCACAGAACGCTGGCCTCCTCGTAATCCCGAGAATATCTAAATATACAATAGGAGGAAGATCCTTCTGCTACCATATGCCCCTCATGGAATAATCTCCCCTTCCACATCCGACAAGCGGACACTCTCAACACCTAGAAAGCTAGACTTAAAACCTTTCTCTTTGACGCACCCCCATAGTTAAGGGTGGTGCACAGTAAACCATCATTCCACTTGGGCCTTATTGCGAAGGACTGCCTCTGCTGTGGCCCTGTTGTTAGGCATGGCAGTCACTGACCATCCCTAGCTGATTTAGTGGACACCACACCTTAGTTATGCTGCTATAGCTTAAAGCCGCCACAAACCTTCCATGTCTCTTGCAATGAGGATGTCACTTGCGCTCTAGCCTCTTAGGTGCTCACGGTCCAGGACTGCCGGATCAGGCAAACAAGCTGGGCTACTTCTTAAAGACTACACCCAGAGATGACCGGAGCACTCAGAATACTTTTTCTTACTTTTTATTATGGTGCATACAAACGACTGACGTTTCGACGCTGTGCGTCTTCCTCAGAGTCAAACTATACTGGTGA
>JASCQY010134690.1:0-12838 GCA_030264315.1 Sardinella tawilis
AGCGATTGGTTGAAGCCACGACCAAAGAGTAGCGATTGGTTTTACGCAGATAGTATCTGCCCACCGTCAATGACAGCCAAGCAAACGAATTGTTCGTGTTCAGACGCTCTATGGATTGAGAAGACATAAGCGGCTGATACATCAAGCTACCTATGAAGTAGATCTGGTGAAAAAAAATAATCACGGAGGCTAGCACCGGCGTGAAGTAACACTTCCACCTCGTTCATTAATATTCCGTATAACAGCACACCTCGTTGGCTGTTATTCCTTACATAACCTATAACCTACTACTGTATAACACACTTTTATTTGTAGCATTACCAAGGCTTCAGAATTCAGTGAAGGTTATCTTTTATCTATGTCTATATCTATGATAGTTATGTGGAGGAAAATGAATCAGTCCTAAGACATCAAGAGACATAGCAAAATGTGTTTTTGTTTGACTACACATGCAACCAGAGCTATGTCACACATCTATCTATCAATGCAAGCAATATCTGTCTGTGTGTCACTGTGTTTGTTTGTTCCACGCATAACTCCCGAACCACTCATCTGACTGACCTCTAATGCTTCTTGCCAATGGTTCGATAAAGTGCAGTGCCAAGTTTTGTGGTTTTTGGACCAAAAATACTAAAGATATCGTTAAAAGAAGCATTTACCCTTCTTCCACTCCGTCTGACTGTAGTCACCTCCACCTCTTACACTCAGTGTTGGGGAGTAACGAGTTACATGTAACAAAATTACGTAATTCAATTATAAAATAAATGTAACAGTACAACATCCCCACTTTTCCGCTGAAAGTTTGATACTATTTTGACGTGTCTAAATGGTGCACCTATGATGTAGGAATTGACAACATGACCCACTTGTTGCTGTATCTACAGCAGGGGTGTCAACCTTATTTTTATCACGGGCCACATGAGCATTAGGCTTTTCCTCAGAGGGCCACCATAACTCATCATAACTCATCGTCTACATGCGTGACAACAAACTGTTGGTGAAAAAAGTGTTTCAGTCCTAACACATCTGTGTTCTGACTTCCACACCACTAAATTTAGTGTTCCTTTCGTGTTAGTAAGAGTGATGCATGTCACAGTTAAGTCAGTGGAGTTCAATAGTAACATGCTATGCAGTCGGAGCTGCTTGTACTGTTCAGGGGGGCCACATAAATACAATTTTTTTCCTCAAGCTTTTTGACTCAGGCCACATGAAATGATGTGAAGGGTCGGACCAGGCCCCCATGCTTTCTGTGTGACACCCCCTGATCTACAGCCTACAAGTGGTCTGAGCTGCAGTTGTGAGGCGGCCTGCGATGCCAGATCAAAACTACAATGTAGGCCTAGCCCAGTGCATGAAATAAACTGTAGTGAGCAGACACATATGCAGAATCATTCCCACACTGCTTATTTATGTTCACTGTGTTCAAGTGTTGAATGTGAAATATTTGATTCACTGTCTTCAAGTGTTGAAGTCAATGACAGCAGTCAGTGTTGAACAATGCTGAAAGGTTAACCCTGTAAGGTTTCAATAACTTAAAATGGTTGACAGTTGAGTAAATGCATTGAAAATGTGGAAAAGTAATCAAATGTAATTAGTTACACTACTTTATTAAAGTTATTAAAATAGTTACACTACAATTATATTTTAGATAGGATAACTTGTAATTGTAACACATTACATTTCCAAGTAACCTTCCCAACACTGCTGACACAAAAAGCCCATTTCGCTGACAAATTCACGTCTTGCCATTCATGGGAATTACGATGTCTCACCTCAACGACATGCACCGTTTAAAGATCACTGATCTTAGAACAACATGCCGAGTCCCACATCTGCACCCCCATGTTGGTAAGCACGCTATTAAAGTAATGTTACATATAGGCCTACATCAACAACTGTGGCTGCCTACCGCCCTAGCGGTTCTGTTGCCTCATCTCTGGACGTCAACTTACAAATAACATTAGCCTAACATTTTACAGCTGTATCAGACAAGGCATGTCCTTTGCTGACTCAGTGCTTCATGTACATAATCATTTCTTAACCAAGACCCATACAGGTAGCCTATGCAGTGCATCTTCCTTCTCCTGCAACTCAATCATGCTTGACTATTTCAACTCTCGCTAACCCTTTTGACCATCTTTTTAGCCTTCAATAAACAAGTGCCACCTCTAACTGCACGGGCGAGCACGAGTCCAGCCCATATCATCACTGATTCAACATGGACCCATAGGCTACTACACAAAGTGCTGCAGTTTCCTGGATTTTGTTGTTTGTACAGGCACTGCACTAGTTTATAATGAAGCTGCATCACTTGCTTAGTTTTTATAAAAAACAGTACAGAGAGCCAAAGGGGCTCTTTAAAATACTGTATGCAACTGCACAGTATACTGTACAATTGTGTGAAGCCTATGTGTGTGTGTAAAATATGAACCAGCTCACAAAACAAAGCTACCCTGGCGTCCGTTTCCGAAAAGCATAGTTGCTAACTAGTAAGTTACTATGTTGGTTGCAATGCAATTTTCCATTGCCAACCAACATGGTTGCTAACTGGTAGCTTTTGGGAAACGGACGCCTGTTCAGCTTCTCTGCACAGGTGTGAGATGATTGCAGAGCCCAGACGATGCTGTAGGGGGGGCCTTACGTTCTTGGATGAGAGAAACTCCATTCCTTTGGCCACTTGGTAGGAGAAGGAGAGGAGGTCCCCGTATGTAAGGACCTGCAGATCCTCCTCCTGAAGGCCGTCCAAGGCATCAAGCATCTCCTCCATCTCTTCCCTTCCTCTTACACTTCCTCCATCAGCTGGAGAGTTCATAAAGATTGTCACCATTCAGTTTCAGCACATTAAAAAAAAAGAAATCTGGTGTCAATCAATCTATCAATCAATCTATCAATAGAGCTGTTCTTCGACGTTACCCAGAGAGGTCGATTTGTTATGAGAACGAGAGAAATTGGCGTACTGTAGACCGGCAGTTTATACTGTATACTGACTGATGGGGACACATGAACTCAAGGAAGTTTCAGGTTTGTTTTCCTGTGCCCCCTCAGTTAGCGTTAGTTATTATTATAGTTAGCTATTTGGTCTATGCTATACCAAATTCTCTCACAAACTGCAGGCAATGAGTTTTTCAAAGCGCAAAGCTCTGTTCCTGCCCAGCCCTTGAGTATTTCTTTTATTATACATTGTTACAATATATCAGCTTACCTTCTGCAGTGTCCAAGGAGGCTGGGCTTTGACTGAGGAGAGCCTCAAACTCCTGGTTGTTCACTGGTGACATAGGCACATATGGGCTGACAGGGTGCTGGTAGTCACTGCAGAAGTGAGACACTTTAGAGGAAATCTGGAGCCTCAATTGTACTTAAAAGGTCTTTCTCTTTGGTAATGTAACAACACTTCTTTGTGTGGTGACATTAAAATGTTGTGTTACACATTGTGCTATTCAGTGATGGTGGTTAGCCCCCCCCCCCATTGTAAAGCACTTTGAATGAATTATTGTTTCATTGTGCTGTGCTTGTGTTTTCTCCCACCATTTTTCTACGACAAATAGAACACAGTTTGCACAAACAATTGTTTATGCATCATTATAACATGCACAATAAACTGTTTGTTTAAATATTGATAAAATGCACGCCAGTACAAAAGTTTTGACTGAATAAACTTATGTAATTAACATCAAGTAACAAGAATCTGCCTTCGCTTACCTGTTGTTTTGCTTTGGTTGGTAGTTATGGTACAGACTGGTGAATCGATCCTTGGTTATTGCGTCTGCCAGACACTTGTGGAAGTGCTCTCTGTTATTCTTCAGGTAGTTCAGAAGATCCCCATGACAACAATACTGAAAGATTAGGTACGTGGGCCCTATGGATTGAGCAGTTCTCTAAAGTTAGTCCTCAAGAATTTATATACGCGTTGGACATTCATTGACATTGGAAATTCTACAATGTATGAACACTTTTATTCTATGCTCTATCCATGCTAACATTTCTGCTCAATATCCTCACAAAACTCCTGTATTCAAAGAAAATTATTTCATACCTTAAGTTAAATAAAACATCTATTTGTATTATCATAGTTGCTGGACAGGTGAAACAGTAGGCCTATCTCTGATTGTTTGCTGCCATATATCCTAACTCACTTTCAAGGTGATGCACAAATAGTCATCTTTCACTCATTCATCACAAGTAAGGCAACAGCCCTATATTACCACACTTTCATCTTCATGTTTTTTTAACTAGATGTGTTCACAGTTCATAGAGAGATGAACTTGACTGTCAAAAACTCACAGTCAAATTGATGCACATATTCATATTTTACTCACATAAAAACACATATTGAAGATGCACATTGCTATTGCATTGCTTTATTCACACTTGTACCTGTAGGGCTATAACTTACCTGAGTGTGTGCATGCTCCCAGCAAGTTAACAATGTTAGCATGGTGCCCAATATAAGTTAACATCTTCAGTTCTGACATCAGAGCCTCACGCTCCACAGCCTGATGTTTGTCTGGACAATTAGAAGCACAACAGGCACATGTCTATAGTAATGTATGGAACACATATGTTTGAATGTACCTACACATGCCAGCAGTGCATCAATACTGTCAGAATATGCATGTAAAATGAGATTCATCTTGTGCTCCTATCAGTTTTCAAAGAAAGACATGGATGCTAAGTAAACACTGTAAATTCACGGTAGACTGTCAGAACATTTTCCTTCAAAGCAGGCCTACAGCTCCCTCCTTTCTTTATAATTCTATTTTTGCGTTTTTGATCTAATCCAATTCTCAGAAAGTGTGCTACCGCAACACAGTGGTGAAGACTTTAAAAACACTAATCATCAGAAGTTCCCTTTTCTGCTTAACTGTGTTGACATTTTTATATCATCATATCACACCTTAGGCCTGTAAAAATCAACCCTTCTTTGAAAACTTACCCTACCTACTTACACTTACAGTACACTTGCACTATTGGCCAAAGTACCTTCTATGATGGCAAAGCCCAATAATACCACTACTGTAATCTGAATGAGGAAATGATGGAAATGAAGAAATGAGAAATTAGCCAGAATTAGCAAGACTGGGCTGTTTCCTCTGGAAACTGGGGCTCATACCTTTGAGCATTTTGACAGCCACCTGCATGGAAACTCCTGGCTTGGTGATCCCGTAGGCCGTAGCCTGCAGCACCATGCCGAACGCTCCTGAACCCAGCTCTTTCCCTTTAGGAGTGTGATGGAAAAGAGATATATTGTAAACACTGAACATAGAGACTTCAAATAAAAGAAAAAAAACAGCAGTAGGCCAGGCAAACATGCACCAAACGTGCACCAAAACGTTTAGCAAAGTCGTGCAAATGAGAAAAATGTATCATTATTCCCTGCCTACTTTATATTTCAGTTTCCAATGAACCTGTACAGCATTTCTGCATGAGACAGTCTTAGCGTGCTGTGGTTAAGTACCTAATTCAAGGTTTTCACGAGGGAACTCCCATTTTTGATCATACTTGAAGTCTTTGAAGTCGATGTAGATGTAATCATTATCAGCAGGGCCAACCATCTGAATCATCTGCAACTGGCTCTGGTACACTGGTTTCTGGATGGAAAACATCACAATTAAGGTATAGGCACAATGTAGGGAGAAACAGGTATGTTTAAGAAACAACAATCCTGAAGGGCTACCTTTTTCTTGATGAAATAGCAGAGCAATGTGCTGACCAGGAGGACAATCACTACCAACATGGTGATAACCCCCAACAGAAGTTGGTTGTTGTCCTTGATTGGCTCTGAGACGTCAAGAACCAAACACAGAGATTGCACATGATATTAACTTGGACAGCATTCTAGATATTCTGGATGTAGAATTGCTATGCCGAGTCAAATATTTGATATGTTTGTGTGATCTGAAAACAGCTATCATGTTATACAAGAGATCAGCTGTATATCTACAAAGCAGCAGATCTTGAGAGATGGCAACAAGTGGTGTTATCAAGTGGCATTAGCTTTACAAACCAAATACTTTCACATGGCAGTAAGTTTATAAAGTAAGTTTGTGTTGAGTTCTACACAACATTAGTTACCAGTTCTACTTGGCATGGATATCCCAAATTGATCAATGAAAACGGGTTTGCATTGTGTGCCAACTCTGTTTTGGATGCAGCATTGCAGCAGGGGGCCTTGTGCATCCTTTAGTTGAATAGTGCTCACAATGGTCTGGTGACAGTACTGCTCAGAGCTGGAGAGCTCCTCAAGCACCGTTTCCAAGTAAAAGGTGCTTGTATTACACCTGAGGAATGAAACGTAATGCTTCAAAATATGGGAGGGATGAAACATAATTCTTATTCAAAATATGGCAGAATCGCCTGCAGCTTTCTTCCGTCACTGTTATTACAACCATTTCAGGTTCTAGTTCTAGAACGGCTCCCCCAGCACTTCCTGTTTTACATTCCATATGTTATGTTAATGTAACAGGAAGTAGCTGGGGACCAAGATAGAATGTTCAAGCATTGTTTTATCCAGCTATGGAATTAGAACCTGAAATGGTCTATTACAACCATAAATGCATCCCATAAATACATTCATGCAAAAAAGACTTTCAATGTTGAGATCAAATTCTTGAGTAATTGTCCTTGTTCAACTTCAAGGTGAGACTGAAGGAGAACGAGAGTGAATGAACTTAGACATACTCAGCATTTGACGACTGGCATGCTGTCCAAGTTAGGTTGTATGGCTGTGTGCTCTCTGCCTCACAGATAACTGAGCTGCTGTTGCGAGACATCTTCAAAGTTGGACTGTCTGTTAGAATTAGAAAAGAGAGTACCGATTGATTCAAACAAAGCTCAAAGTTATGCTGAAACCACAGCACATGAAATGTACACAGCTACAGTACCTCAAGGTATGGAGAAAGAAAAAAATGACTGAAGCACACTGCAATCTTAGAGACATGAGTGAAAATAAAGTTAGCAAATGAACATGTCTGGCAGGTACCATCAACTTTAGCTTTGCCTAGATGTCCCGTAGAGGAGCTCATATAGAGGCGATGACACAGAGTAGGCTAACAGTTTCTGACCAAGGCTGCAGAGTGATCTTGTTTAGGAGAACCAGATAACTTTAATGATCAGTAGGCATCCACCACAGTCTAATCCAACAACATCTCTATGGTTTACAGTCAGTTGATTATCAGATTGGAAATGTTGCTCCATGTCTCATTAACCATGGCTGAAGCATTCTAAAACAGTCACTTTAATTTCCTACTGCACTTACCTGTGACACACAAAGACACATTTTTGATGATACTGGTGTCCCTATTCTCCAAATGCAGCTGATACTCGCCAGGTTCTTGACCACACAGTTTATATGTGCTACAGACCAAAAAAAATGCATGTTACACATGTTCCCAACAGCTATGCTGCAACTAAACAGACTTTTTTAACAGAGCTAACCCTCTGGCATTTACCTCTTTCCTTCAAACACATTCTCCTCTCCCTGACACTTGACCCTCTTGCCAGTTTGGGTGACCCAGTGGCAATCAGCCAATGGGAAAGAGTGCACTGTTGTGTTCATGCAGAACCCAGACTTCTCATTGGCTGTGATATTGTTGACCTTGCTCAGCTCTAGAACATTAATATATCCTTTCTCTATGGAAACACATGAACAACAAGGTCAATATTCTAAGTAATTCTACACAGCACCAGAGACTCACACACTACTAAGTATCATTTAAAAAGCTTTAATGTCTGTCAAATATGAAAGAAAATGATTTGGGATTTGAAGTTCAAAAAGGTATTGGAAGGAATATGACATCAAATCAGTTTATTTGTCCATGTTTAAAAATATGTAGTGTCTCCCAGATGGAAGAAAAAAAAACACAAATTGAACTTACCGAGAACATTGACTGTTGCTGACCTTGTTTTATGGTTCTTTGTATCTGTACAGCTATATACGCCAGTAAACAAATCACTGCTATTCAAATAGAGGTATTTCGAAAATGTTTCTCTTAAATCCCAATCCTTGCCAACCTAGATAGAAAAATGTATGGATGTCAGATATTTTAGCAGTGCCCTACAATAATGCCAACATGACTACTAGTGCTAATTGACAAGCACCTTTGCACCATTGAAAAACCAGTCAAAGTTCTTGGAATGTTTGGTATATCTGCAGCGCAGCAGAAGAGTCTGTCCACGGATCACCTCAACAGGAGAACTGGAGTCTGTGCTGTCTAGATCTGGAGCAGGGAAGAAGATGATCTTCAAATCATCAGAAGAGCAAAATTCACAACTCTTTTTCTTCTGGACTCTCCTGTGCATATACTATTCATAATGTATGTGTTCACTTAGTTTAAAACAGTCTTCAGCTATACACTATAGTCAATATAGTGTCATTATGGGTGGAATTCTCAGGGGCGCGTAAGTTCAAAAATCACTTAGCTGCACGCTTTTCCGCCATTCGTGCAAATGGTCAAAAAGCGCGCAGCTAAGTGATTTTAGAACTTACGCACCCTGGAGAATTCCACCCTACTATAAGTGTGCTATTCTGTCTGTTTTTCTTTATTTCTTTGGTCATCTTGGAAATTACTTTACCATAGTCGTAAAGTAAAGAGCACTCTTCCCCCAGCGTGTTTGAAGCACAACACATCACAAATGTCTCCCGATGTTCATAGCCATACAGTTGACTCTCCACACTAGTTGATCCATACTCACTGATTACATCCTTTGATATAACACTGTGTCTGGTACAACAAAAACATTACATCTGTTTAATGAGAGCATGTAAACATTTTAGAAAGAGGCAAATTATTTGTATCTAAAATATTATCCTTCTTACCCACATGACCAAAAATAGCACAGAGATTGAGGAAACCCTCTACTTTCAATGACCACAATCAAGGCCTTTACCTGAACTTGTGGACATTGTTGTACCATCTTATTTCTGGGACAGGGCTTCCTTCAGACTTGCACGTAAAACTGTGTGAGCTTCCATCCTCCCCCTTTATAAAGCTAAAGTGAGGTTTGGAGGGCCTCTCTGAGCATCAAATAGAAACCAAGCACATAGTCACAAATATCACAAATACAATAATAATACCCTACAAATTTGTGCTACAAATCATATTGGTGTCGTCCATTAAATGAAAATCCACAAAATACACATGGGTTGACAAATATAACATATTAATGTATGCTGTAACAGATAGGTCTCTAGAAGGTAAAGCCTGCAACTCACTGGTTGGTTTGACTATGAGTTTAATGTGCAAGGTGACGTCTGTACTGTTTGCACTGTCTTTTCTGCAATGGATGGTGGCCAATCCAGCATGTCTGTCAGTGGCTTGAAACAGGAACACAAAGTCTCTCTCCCTGTGGGGAGAAAGCTCTGTCTGTATCCATGGCACATCCACATACATATAACTATCACATAGACGTACATATCAATGTCTTAAACCTTCCAAATAAAATATCTAAATAAACCAAAACACACAGTCAAATAGGCTTAGTTACAGTAGATCAAATAAATTACTAGCAATTATGGTCATATATGGTATCAATGTATTCCAAATGCATCACTTCCATGTGGCAGAACCACACATAGGCTATGACTGCAGGGGTCTTTTGGAAAGGGATTCTTCATGTCAATATAAGGCTTTAAAAAGAGAATGTTTCCAACTGAAAATTACAGAGGCTTAAATGTTAAATTATTCCCTTATTAATTTCACATACTTTCCCTACACTAATTAGGGAAAGTATGTCCCTACACTAATTAGCGAATTTACACAGCACACAGAGTAACACGCAATGAGATGCACAGCACACACTAACCCAGTACAGTCGGCAGCTGCTTATGGCGACGCCTGGGGAGCAGTGAGGGGTTAGGTGCCTTGCTCAAGGGCACTTCAGCCATGGGCCCCTGGTTGGGAATCGAACCGGCAACTCTTCAGTTACAAGCCTGAGACCTAACCGGTAGGCCATGGCTGCCCCAAATACAATGTTTGTGTATCATTACCTGATTGCCTTGATGGGTAAAAGAATTCATGGTTCAAGTAATTTAACAAAATTATGCTATCTGGTAAACTAATTTATTTATGGTGCATTAGCTTTATTCTTGTGAATTTTATCCATTCCAGTAATATGAGGACAGTGACAAAGTGGGAAAATAACAGTGCTTAAAGGTACTAATTCTAAGGGATTTCTAACTCATGACATATGTTGCCACATTCAGCCATTGTCTCGTCATGATCCACTAATTGTTCATTCTCCGAGTACACTAGCATGTCCCTCAGTTAATTACAAAATGTTCTGTGGAGTTTCTTGGGAATATGAGTGAGGTTTGAGCTACAGTAAGCTATATCTCTTGCATTTGGTGCAAACAAGCTTTACAAATGCAATGTCATCCACATCAATAATCCTTACAACTCTTTTAGTGGACTGTGTAAAGCTAAATATGAACTGATGATAAAATGAAATGAATCGGAGATAACATTGCCTTGGCCACTGTGCCACCAATTTCAATTATTGTTCAACGTTGCATGACATTTAAGAATTATTATATCTAGGGCATTATCTGTATTTAAGACAATATGACATGGTTAAGGATATGTTTTTGTTGCCAAAACACACTGTTCACAATGCTTACAGTAACTTGAATTACTGTAAAGTATTAAGGTTTTGTGTCAGTCATCTGAATCATCAGAATTTGACACACTTACACACATATGAGGTCTACCTGAGCTGCCCAGTCAGAGTTGGTTTGGAGGAATTCTCACTGCTTTCCCACTTCCAGAAGCAAGGATGTGTGGATATGTTCTGTAAGGCCACCTTAATGGTCTGTCCTGCAAACACTTCTATAGTAATATTTCCAGAGTCCCGTGGATGACCTTGGGACAAACTGCAAGGGACCGTCTGCAAATCAAGATGACACTGTGTTGGAGATAAAATAAGGCTTAAAGCATCACAAATCTTCAGCAGATTTGGTTGACCATCTTAATTCTGACCATTTTAAGATCTTTGCAAGATTTTTGATGGTTCGACTGACTTGATTTGCTTCTATGATCATTCTAGCTGGTTTTGATTCTTTTGGTCATACCACTTACCAGCTTCATATAGCCAAATAGAGCATAACCAGCTGCCTTGAACAATGTCCAATTTAACAGGCTGGTCTTGCATGATTAGCATGAAAATCTTAATAAGACTACCAACTACCAACTACTACCAACTACCAACAACATTCAACATTGATGGGTTGGTCACACCAGCACACCAGTAGATGCTGCTAGAGTGATTTTTCGGGTCACTCTAACATGACCAGCTCAATAAGCCGGCCACACCAGCATGTCCAGCTGGTGGCCCTATCTTCCCAACAGTCAGATAAGAGCTAGTATGGGAGCATCAAGAAACCATAGGCCTTCCATCATAACTGGGTTTTCCGATAACTGGGGTTCCCCCCCCCCCCGCTGGACTTTTACAGCATAGCCTGGACTGCGGTTTGTATACCGTTGGCCTGGATGCACGAAGCAGACTAGCCTACTTCATTTCAGCACAGCCTAAAGTAGGCTAGTAGCCTAATAATAGCCTAAAGGAATTAAAAGAATAATTAAAGTTATTTTAAAAACATTACCTTCAGATTTTAAAAACAAGTATAGGCAAAGTATAGGTAGCAAAATATATGAGTGCTGTTTAGTCATTTAAAGCACAGAACAGCGAGTAGCCTGTTCGACTGAAAGTCACAGTCATTTCTAAAGAAAAACGTCGATATCCCTGTTCTTGTTTGATTTTATCGACCTACAGTAAGCTACTTGCTGTGGAATCTGGTCATATTCTTCAAGACATTCCAAACTACCTTCTCATTGATGATGACACAAGAAAACGTGGGAGCCTCTTCGCCATGCTCTGGTTGCTGGTGATTGCCATTTACAATGAGGTGCTGTAGTGCGCCAGCTTAGAAAATAAAAACACAGAATAGCACAAATTATAATAGTTCTTACGTCGTTTTCCCTGACAAGGAAATCAGGAACGGTAACTCTGAGGCATGACATTAAAATGCGCGTGTGCTGACATTGCCTTAATCAGATATATTCTAATGTATTGCCTGCCCTACGTATTTTAAAGTATGCAGATTTTCATTGGGTTACTAAATTAACATCCAACCAAGCAGAATTGTCTATTTCAATTTGACAAATGTAACTGTCTATTTCAATTTGACAAATTTATTCTGGAGCACTATGCACTTCTCTACAGTCCCACTTCGACTTGCAATTACAATTTCGAACGCCATGCAATCCAACAATAAAAGTAGAAACTGAGGAGGGAAATTATTTACATTACGCCACAGGAAAATAGACATTTCAGAACATTGAAAATGTTCTAGAAAAGTAGCCTACACCTGCTTGAATGGCTAGAGTAGACCTAATAATAAAATGCGCAAAATAAGTAGGTAGGAATTGGTTTACATTTTACAGGTATGTAATTTTAATCACTTACCAACTACAAGGCATATCACGTTTATTAATTGCATTGCTGCGTTGCCTGTAAACCCCCTACGACTGCTGCGCAGCATAGGAGGGAACAAGTTGAAATACTACTAGTGACGTCACGTGCTTGGGATCGAGAGATAGTACGCTTCATTAAAATATCTTCATTGCAACTAAAATTCTATGGTAGCCCACTATGTAGGTCAGAATACTTTTTTGGTTTGTATGGCTAATGGATTTGTGTGGTGATTCCAATCATGCCCAAGTACCTTGACATGTTTCAAATTAAGTAAAATGGGAGAAATGAGTTATAAAAAATATTATTATTATTATTATTATTATTATTATTATTATTATTATTATTATTATTATTATTATTATTATTATTA